>JAPEUT010000385.1:0-21741 GCA_027946375.1 Neodidymelliopsis sp. IMI 364377
CTTCCCCCGTCCTCAGCAACGCCCACCCGCGCCCGCTCAAACACCACGCACCCCTCACCCACCATGACCGTACTCCCTGTACTATTCACTTTGCTGTGGGGATGCAGCACAGCGCCAGGGCCAATGGTGATGGGGTGTGTGCCG
The DNA here is from genome assembly GCA_027946375.1 of Neodidymelliopsis sp. IMI 364377. Lineage (NCBI taxonomy): Eukaryota > Fungi > Ascomycota > Dothideomycetes > Pleosporales > Didymellaceae > Neodidymelliopsis > Neodidymelliopsis sp. IMI 364377. The sequence goes on from JAPEUT010000385.1 coordinate 145, forward strand.
GTGAGTTGTGCGTGTTGGGCGATTAGGGCAGAGGGGTCGACGGCGATGGAAGAGGGGCGTGGGAGGAGGGAGGTACGTTTTGGGGCTGTGGAGGTGCGGCGGGGGTCGCGTGTGGGTGCGGACATTGTGGGGGTTGTGGTGTGTGTTGGTTTTGGTGGTTGTGGTTGTGGGTGGTGTTAGACGCGAGGGGAGACGCGTGCCGAGTTAGCGTTGTCACCAGAGCACGTGAGGAGTTGGTGGTGTCACATGCTGCCGAGCGTGTCATGGATTGGGCTGGATTGATACTGTAATCTGTAATAGTGAGTACATTGATTTTATTCAATATCGATTGAGGCGCTTGCGCGATGAGAAGCTTCTACTAAATGCACAACGCAATTGAGATGTCCCTCTATACACCCAAACATGCATAAATCCAGAAACCCACATCCATCGCAGCTACAGATATTTAACAACCCTCTCTCCTGTGTCATAGTTCCCCTATTGAACAGGCAGCTTTCCCTCGTTCTGCTCAATATACGTGACCATATCCTCAATCGTGCACACCTTGATTCCCCACTTCTTACCAAACGCCAAACACTCCTCTGTCCTCATCATACCGGCGCCTACAAACTCTGGCCGCCCGTCCTTGCTCTCTCCGTCGTTGATCATCTCGCAGATGACGCCCACGGGCTGCTTCCCCGCCAGTCTGCACAGATCAACCGCCGCCTCCGTGTGACCTCTTCGCACCCTCACACCACCATCTCTTGCCTGCAGCGGCAGAATGTGGCCTGGCCGCCTGAAGTGCACTGCCTTTGCGTTGGGATCGGCGAGCATGCGGCAGGTCAAGCTCCTGTCGTGGGCGCTGATGCCGGTTGAAACACTGTCGGCGTTGGCGTCAATGGAGATGGCATAGGCGGTGCGGTTGGGGTCTGCGTTGTCTGCGACCATTTGCGGCAGGTGCAGGGCAGCGGCGCGCGAGACGGGCAGCGGCGCGCATATGTAGCCGGAGCTGTAGCGGATCATGAAGGCGGCCTTCTCTGGGGTGAGCGACTCGGCGGCGATGATCAGGTCGCCTTCGTTTTCGCGGTCGGGTGAGTCGAGGACGATGACGAACTCATCGTTGGCTGTTGCTGGTCAGTAGAGACCCAATTGCATGTGCAGCACGGCAGCCTGCCAGCAGAGAGGGGGCCGCATACCAAACGCTGCTACCACGTCCGGTATCGAGTCGAAGGCCGAGTCTGCTGGTGTGGGGTTGGCGAGCTCCTTCTCGTGGCCGTTGATGCCGTCGGCGGTGCCATTGGCGGGGAGTCCATTCAAGTCGGCCGACATGGCGATGGTGTGTTTGTCTGCCGGGTCTGCTGCTGTCCTTCTCTTGTCCTGTAATAACTATGAGAAACCACTGGGAGTCCTTCTATCCGTCCGTCGCAATGCTAGTCGTGGATTGACAATGCTTAGAAAGAATCTCGACGCTTGGGTAAGCCGAAGCCGGAGCTATCCGCAGTGGGCGATGAACAGGTGCTTCACGAGTCGTGTCTGTCTTGATGAGCAGATGTCAATGCAGACCAAGGCAATCAATCTCGAGTGGAGGGAAGTGACACAGTTATCAAGATTGGCAATTGTACATGTGAACATTTGGATCCAAATCTCGAGTCAACGTGCGGGACCGCCCCTCATGACTGCAAAATCGCCCACGGACATCCCATCCCACCTTGCGCCGAGGTCCCTGCATCATCCAACGGCCACCGACCTCCGACCATGGCTGCAGGCTCCCGTCACCAATGCCAGCGCCGTGATATTCGCCGACGTATCCGTCATGAGGCCAGACACCCTTCGACGACGGCCTTGTTATTGGCCAAGGATGCAGGGGGACTGACTGCCTGTAGTGCGCGCTATGGCAGGTCTATCGGTACATCGGTGCCATTGGCGGGGTGACGGGTGAGTCCGTTGTAAGGTTTGTAGTGGCCGCCAACACCAGCGCCGGTGTTTCTGCCTACATGTCTAAACGTTCCATGGTTGCTCTCAGTAAGCCAAGTGTGTTTGAACTCATGTTGATCTTTGCCAAGTCAAATTAAAAGTGAGGGTATATCGTCCGGCTCGTCTATCCAAGCCAGCGCGCGCTTTTACCAAATGTAGACTATTTATACAACAAACACTGCGCCCTAGCGGCTGGAACGCGTCCAACCTTTCCCATCTCAAACGAACTAACTGCAATCAAACATCTCACATAACCTTCTCACCAACCGCCTGCTTGTCTTGGATATAATGCTTCTCAGCCGAGTTGTGCGTCGAGCTGTTCTCGCTCGACGGACCGGCCATCACACCATCAGACTCAGGGTCGCGCTTCCAGAAGTCCTTCTTTCCGCGTGCGATCCTCTGCACCCACGGGGGCAGGAAGCCTCCGGGAACGCGCCATGTCCAGGGGTCCTTCTCTTCCTTGTTGGCAGGGACAATGCGACCACCAGATGCCTTCTCAACAACGTAGACGAGGGTGTTGATGATAATGTACGAGCAGATACCAGCGATAAGTCCGTAGGCGATCGAGTAGGTAAAGGGCATAATGGCCAAGGTGAGGAACGCAGGGATCGCGTCGCCCATGTACTTCCAGTTGATGTCCTTGGCCGACTGTGCCATAAGAGAACCAACAATGACAAGCGTACATCCCGTCGCCCATGGTGGAATCGAAGCAAAGATCGGGGCGAAGAAGATGGCGATGAAGAACGCAAGGCCAGTGAACATGGCAGTGAGACCGGTCTTACCACCTTCGGAAATACCAGCACCAGACTCGACGAAGGCGGTGACGGGAGAACAACCGAGGAGACTGCTGATTGTTACACCCATAGCATCGACCGTGTACGCAATCGAAGAGTTCTCGAAATCCTGGGTGCGCTCGTCGATAGCTCCACAGTAACGGGCCATGGAGTACATGGTACCAGTGCAGTCAAGGATATCAACGTAAAGGAACGTGATGAAAGCGAGACCAAACTGGCCAGCGTACTTGGAGACATCCCATTCCTGGGCAACCAGGGTCTTCTGAATCGGATGGAAAGTGACGACCTTCTTGAAGAAATCGAACGAATCGTCGCCGAGTGGGGTGTGAGGGAAGTAGGTAACGTCAGTGGGGCGGGGCCAGGAGATGATCGAAACAAGCAGAATACCGAAGATGATGGCGCCCTTGACACGGTACATCATGAGCATGACGGTAAGAACACCACCACAGAAGATACCGATCCACAAGGTCGGGTTCCTCATCTTGTGACCGCCCGGGCAAACTCCGGCCTCGTCTTTGTAGATGTCCTCGCATCCTGCAAGTTCCAGAGGAGTCGAAGTGGCACCAGTGATGAGACCAATTCCCGCAGAATACGTAAGTCCAATGATTGTGAGGTAAAGTCCGATTCCGACACCTGTCGCAAGCTTGATGCTAGCTGGGATAGCTCTGTACAAAACAAAATCAGCGTTGTTTCTGTGGAGAGTGACGTGTGGCGAAGAGGCTGGCAATGGGGTCCAAGTGGGACCGAAGTGCGCCGAGGTACAACCCTGGCGCACAAATTTCCAACGCCAGATGGAAATTCGTTCAACACGGATGTTGAGCTTACCTTGCAAGCCATTGTCGAATGCCGAGGGCTGTGAGGCCGACGAAGACAAAGCCTTCAACGAAGACGGCAGTCAATGCAACCTGGTATGGGACCATACCTGAAAAGCAATCAGCGTGTGTTTCATGGTAGGAAATTTGTGTAACAGAGCCCGGCCGAATCAGAGTGACATGTGCCACAAAAAGTAATACAAAAACGAAGAACTTGCTTCGTACGACTTGACTTACCAGAACCGTGGTAGCCGACGACCGTGTAGGCAAAGTAGGCGTTGAGACCCATTCCGGGAGCAAGGGCGATAGGCATGTTGGCGAAGAGACCCATACAGAACGAAGTCAAGGCAGAGATGGCAGCTGTGGCAGTGACAAGATCACGCTTGACAACTGCTACGCAGAGCATGTACTCTTCGTTGGTATCGCACAAGTCGGCCATGCTGTCAGCAGGGCAAACGCAGGTACCGCCGGTATCAGCCAGAATGGTAGCTGAAGATGATGAGCATGGCTTCTTCAAGTTTCAGGTCATGACCGTACAGTTGACCGAGATGATGTAGGCCATAGCAAAGAAGGTAGCGAGGCCAGCACGGAATTCAGTGAAGAAGCGGGCATCTTTGCGCTCCTTGGGCTGTAGCCGATGGTTAGTGAATGCATCAGACTTTCGTTTAATGGATTGCATACGTGACCAGAGCCTTCGAGACGGAAGTACTTGCCCACAAAGGAGCGTGCAATGGCGTGGTTCGCCTTGTCAATGAAGCCGACCATGTTGAGAGAAAATTGTGTGCGGGACCAAGAAGGTGTCAAAGGGAATGGAGGACGTCCTTTGCAAGAGGACTGCCGTGGAAGGGGAGTCAAGGGAGCCGAATAGGCGATCTGCACCAAGCTTCACAGACCCTTTGGAGTGAAGGAGAAGGGCTCTTTAAGTTCAAATGGTATGAGCATGGGTAGCGAGCATTTGGTACATCCCGCATCAAGATAAGGACTGCTGGGCGGCGACGAGGCGTGCCAGCAGCTGGCCTCGCCGTTTGCCTACCCACTCAGACCCATGCTACGATGATCGGCCAGCTCCAGACATGGCTAGCCAAGTGGAGCCACGCGAAAGGACATCGGCCACAGCGCCTTGGCGCTATTCTGATGCGTGAAGTTTGCCGGCCAAGCAGCTGGTCCCATCTGGTTCAGGGCTGGGGAACTGTGCCAGTGGAGCGGCCGACATCCGCACCTGAGGAGGGCTGCAGCGTGCCAGCTGCGACGGCCAATTGGGGTTGCTTTTGTGTGACGCTTATCACCATGGCCTCAGGCAAAAGAGCCAAGGCCGCAGAAAAGGAAGCGGAGGCTGCCGATATACTACACCTGCGACCGCCATGCCACCAGGGAGTCGCCTCCTCTATCTTGGACTCTGCGGTGGTTATCATGGCTGACGGAACCTCTCGCCGCGCATGCGATGGGAACGACTGGATTGCAAATGGATTTTTGTCAAGGCGATCGACTAGTCCGGTAAAGGTGCCAAAAGCGGTAACTGACTAGAATGCAGCGTCAGGATGTGGGCTGCGCGCTGCTGAAACGGAGCAAGAGTGCTGTGGAGGGCTTCCTGGTCACACAGCGGTGCTTCTGCTCAAAGCAAAATGATGCAGGACGACGTCGTGTGCCAGAAAGCGAAGGCACTGCCGCGCAGCTGCATCAGCCCCTCGCTCCTTTCTGGGGCAACACCTGCAAGGACGCCCAGGATGAGCAGTGTTTAAAAAATCCGGCCTGTCCTCCCGTGTCGCACGAGATGAACCGCTGCGAAGCGAACTGTTCTAACTGGTGCGACTTCTGGTAGACCCTTATTCTCGGGATCTTACTAGACCATGGCCCGGTAGCCGCAGCGGGATAGCATTATTACGGTGCAAGACCCTCGCCGCGTACTGTAGGTATTGCTTCTGGACGACGCAGCCCTTGCGTCTTCCTACCTAGCCTCTCGCGCCACCGCCTGCTGTTTGACACATGTCAACGCATACACGAACTGCACTTGCAAGGGAGATGCTGCTGTCGACTTCTCAACTCATTGTAGCGCCTACGGCGACCAGGTCTGCGAAACCTCGTCTTCCAGAGACCTGGAAAGAGTTGATGCATCACCCAGTCTATTGAAAAGGAGATGGACACCTGAAGCATCTCATTGTTCCACTCTTGGACGCCTTGCTGGTCAAGTAGACCCCTAATTACGACGCTCTCACCAGCACGCAATTCCAGCGTCGGTCTCATGTTTCGACCGCGTTTGAATCGTCATGCACGTCTCCATAACTCCAACATACTGCCATGCGAGTCTCCATTGCCTGCGCGCACACGACATGTGCAAATCGGATACCGGCAGACCAAGTAGCGGGCCGCTGCTCAGTTCAAAACGACAAGTGCCAAGTCAGCTTTCGGTGTAGCACCTTGTTTGGACATGTCAAGGACGACCCTTACTTGGAGGACTATCTTGCCGACATCGGTGTGAGTGGAAAACCCACGATTGGAACCGCACTCATGTCCTGGACGTCAGCAATCCTGCGTGCTGACCAGAGGCATAATGAAGGATAGATCGTTGCACTGCTGTCCTCGAACTGCATTCGTTACAAACACTCTAGCAAAGTGCACAATGTACAACCTTCGTTGCACCTAGGCACTTTCCTCTCAAACGTTTATCATAGCTCAACTTGATAGTCAATCTTCCAGAACTAAACCGCAATCCTGTCCTGTAGTTAGCCCACCGACCTGCAATGTGGTTACGCGCCTCCAACAAACAACCATGCACCGTATGCCGTGATCATACGGTTTGTCGCTCGCTGTCAACTAATATGTTGTAACTTGCTAACCACATGGTCGCGGCGAGCTGCAGATCGTATTCTCCACGAAAGCACCAGCGCACAGCCATCTGTCCACGCGAGTATTCGTTACAAACTCTGGATAACCACGCGAGGCCCTAGATACATGGAAACAGATATCCCTTTCACAATACAACTCGACCTGGCTGTATTCAACTCGGTTACACTGCTTCTCGGATGTTCCCCCTGTGCCAAGGTTTAAACGCTGTTACACGCACATCACTGCATCCGCGGATGCAGACCAATCCTTCAGGGATGACAGGGAGGATGCGAGCGTTTTACGTCTTCTCCACCGATCGCCAAATAGCTTCAAAGTTTGAGCGCCGTGCCACAAGGCAAACACAACGTCAATTCTTACTCTTCGTAACATGATTCGATCTGTCGCCTGAATGATACATCATGTAAGGTGAGAGCTCGAACCATAATCTCTGAATCTCCCAGCCACAACTTCCGGATCCCAGGAGGTAATCTGGAAGAAACGTTATTGCTTTGCATAGCGATGCACATACGATGCTGCGTAGTTTTCTGGCCCAGCTAATCAGATGTTGTTCAACCTTGCCAACGTACTTTGTTTGTCGTACAAGGAACACGAAGCGTGCCTGGAGTCGCGTGGAACCAGGGAACCGGTCAACGGTCGAAGGAGATCATTGCAAACGGCATGAAGCACTGCAGCTGATGTTACAGGAAGACATGGCGAATCAAACGCTGCCTACCACGCCACGCGCCAGACCGTGCCGCAGTGGAGTAATCGAGTGATCCACGTGGATTACCACTCGACCAGCGACGAGCACAACATCAGTGTTGTATCAAGCAAGTTCCTCGTTTTATATATGGTGGCTGGCTGCCACGAGTGATGGGTGAAGCGTAGTCGTGCATCAGGGTGGGTGCGCACTTTGGCCTACCAGACTAAATTTAACAAACAACGCCACAATTCCGTTCACCACATCGTACAAGTCGACTTTTAAGGACAGAACTGCGCTGTCGTAGCGGTATGAAGGCGTTAATCTCAAGGATACGTCTGACCCAGCATCCGGGTCTCGCATTACCACCACACGTGGCCACGCATGGTGAAAGTTTGTCGCGTGGTTTCGTCCATCTATGCGAAACGAATACCGAATCTCATGTGTTTCTTCGGCTGGATTGTCGACATGTCTTGCACTGCACTGAGATAGTTATGCTTTGCGGCAACAGTTGTGCAATGTTGCAGCATTGGCCCGAATTAATCGAATCGACAACACACCACTGTTCTTGAACGATGCTTGAAGAAGTTTTGAAAGGACACTCCATTCTTTAACTTACTCTGTTTTTTTACCCAACCGCGAGAAAACGACACTCCCACATCGCATTGCCCACCCAGTAGCCTTCTAGCATCCACTCGTCTTGATTCCACTCGTAGCACAGGTCTTCCCATCAGGGCCACTCAACGTCTTGGTCGGCTCACCATCCGTCACACCCTTGTACAGGTCGCAGAACTTGGTGTTAAGCAGACAACTATCCTTGATCGTCGTTGAATCACCCTCGTTGCCGTTCACGCCAGCAACAAGCTTGCCGTTCACAACCTTGATGTTGGTGAAGGACGACTTGCGCGCATACTGCTTCTCGCAGTTGCCGCATGATCTGTAAACTTCGATCAGACGAGCCAGAGTATAGTATCAAAAGTGAGAACTTACCGGTATAGTTTTCCGATGTTCTCGGCGTAGAAGTTCTTCACGGCCACGGTGCCCTGGTACTCGTCAGTAGACTGCACAATAATGCCGCAAAAAACTCAGCTGGAGACTTACACCACCATTGTGCTGCAGCACCTTATCAGAGGCTCCCTTTGCTCCACCTCCATTAACGTAACTCGTCCCGCTCGTCTGCTTAAACGTCGCTGCATCCTCACACACATCAACCCACCAAATGTTGTTCAGCGTACACGTGCCTAGACAATGCACTCCCTCGCCGTTGTTCGGCCCAATAATGGCATTCGATAGCACAGCGCCATCTTCGAGGATGAAGACGGCGTCTTTGTCGCCGCCTTCTGTCTGGCCTTGACACGTGTTGGTGCTGCGATCCCACTGCTTCATGCCGCCGTCGAAAGTGGCTTTGGCAGCAATTGTCTTGGCGGCTGCGAGAGCAGAGGTGCCGGAGGATTTGGGGAAGGTGGTTTGTAAGGCGGTGTTGGTGGCGGCGCGGGCGACATTATCGTTGTGGGGGTGTGCAGTGGAGAGGGTTGCCAGGACGGCGAGAAGGAGGGGAGAGGAGTGCAGCATTGTGGAGGCGTGGGGTGGAAGAGTGAGTGCTTGTTGAATTAAGTACAGAGGAGAAGTAGTAGACGGCTTTTCTGACTGTTGATGAGAACTTGTGATCAAGTCTACTGTACCTCTTTATACCACTTCTCAACCCCATACCTTAAACTCCAACCCTTCCCAATCCGACACGGACAAGCACAACAACATTCAACCCGAACAACACCCCCAACCTTCTACCTTCTCCATCAATATCTCCATATTTCCCCGCCGGAACTCATACTTCCTGTACGTCCTACCACTCCTCCCTCCACTCCCTCGCCCAGCTCCCTTTACCCTCCCACAAGCCAAGACCCATACAGCACCCCAAGCCCGCCACGTAATAAAAGCATGCCAAGCTTCTCTTGCTCCGATGATCCTGAAGCTTACGATGTGGGGAGTTGTAGCACTGGGGCGAAAAGGCAGAAGAGTCATTGGCGGAAAAAATAGTGGGGAAATGTAAGTGGTGGTTTCGGGTGAGAAGGTTGCCAAGGAGGATAGATGAGGGATGGAGGCTTGAGGTGCTTGGATGAATAATGGAGAGGTTGATTGGGGTTTTTTTTGGGGGTGTGGGTGGATGGGGGGGATTGGTCGAGGTGTTTGTGTTGGATGAACAAGTTTGGGCTGTGGATTTGGATTTGGAGGTTGGGTGTTTGTAATTCGAAGGGTTTCCTCGCTGGGTCACGCTTAGTGGATATGTGATTGTGTATTTTCGCTGTTGTGTACCATGGTGGTGAAGCAGGTAGAGTGGACTATACAGACTTGGTGGTGAGGCAGTTCTGGCCGTCGCTTCACTTTCGTAGCACTGCGTCGTGAGAGATTAGGACTCACAAGGCACGTCAGACTGGGAGACACCGCTGAGATAGCATACACAAGTTGTATAGACGATGCCCTTGAAGAGCTGATCAATATTACTTGGCAAGACGTCTGCTAGTAGTGGTCATGGGACGGGGACGTTGCTACTTGCGCCTGAGAACACTGACTGGTGTACACTGTAAGTGCCGACTCGCTTCAAGTTGATAACTGTGCATGTCTAGCTGTAGTACAGAATGCAGTTGAGTGGATAATTGCATTCGGATATTCCACCTAACAGACTGACGATGGCTGGAGAGTTGCTTTATTTGAGACGTGAATACTATCGATAACGCTCAGGCTATACCTTAGTGTGTCGGTCGTTCGAAAGAAGCCTCAAACAACTCCTCAATACTGGAACCAACAGAACCGACCATGGCGAGCTGGTATGACTTGTGTAAATGTGAATATTCGATCAAAAGATATCGTCCTGACTCGTGTGAAGGCGCGGCGGGTGTGGCGTCGATCAAGCCCCATCACGGCGGATCACGATGACGTCGCTGCACATGCGGTTCCTTGCTCGTCGCGTGTAGCTCCCCTGTTACTAGCGACTGTGAGAGAGCTCCATCTTCGTTGTTTACGGCCGACCATCCGTTCTATCCGACTCTCACGGCTTCACGGCAGTGCATTGCTCCCTATTATAGCAATGAAGCACCGCTTATCGTCCCTAGCGTTTGCTCGTACCTCGATTGCTCCACGCGCTCTTCCCACGCCTCTCCTTTCACGCATACCTGCGAGATTGTCACTACAGAATGGAGCAGCAGCACCGCTATTGCAGTTGAGAGGCTTTGCGGTCTCTGCCCGGTTAAACATCAAGCTTCCCAGCAAGGACCAGGGGAGCTATGAGAACTCGAATGCGCGACCAGCGTCGGATCTGAACAACAACATCTCGCAAGAAGAGAAGGATGACTTCGCGAGGAAGCTGCAAGAAGACAAGGGCAAGCAAATACGCACGCCATGGCATAGGGAAGGTAGCGACAAGCCGCCTGTTGCACGACAACGCAGTGCTGGGGCCATGACGAAAGGTACAAGACATGTTGCAGACTTCTTGCTTTGGGTCACAATTGACACGTCTTAGGCAAGCTGCTTACAACGCCATCACGCATGCTGAAGATCATTCTCCCCCTCACGACCAGAGACACAAACACAGATCGCAAAGACATCGAGCCCCTTGCCCTTCTAGTCCACCCACAACAGCCCATTTCCTATCTTGAGCGCCTGATTCAGGCCGAGTTACCCACCATTCGCGACAAAGATGGCAAAGAGCGCATCCCAGCCGTGCATTTCCGTGCCGAGGATTCTATGCAGGACTCGCTGCAGCCCTCCAAGGACACTGACACAGTCGTGAGCAGCGACAGCGAGCCTTCCGACCACCATGAAGGTGCAGAGGACTTTGAGCAAGTGGACGAGCACCGTATAGACGGCAAGACTGTGAAAACCGGAAAGATAAGATCCAAGAATGACGAGGCAGAGGGCGCAGCTACTAACCGCAAAACACCCGACGAAGCCGACGAACTACGCGGCGGACACGGCCAGGGAGGAGTAGAATCCTACTCTGGTCTCGGTCAGGATGCCCCCAGCGACAAAATCTCCAGCCGCAAATTCGTACGCTGGTCCTCATCCACCGAGATCGGCGACTTCATCCGCGATGCCGCGCGAGGCCAGGAATTCGCCATTGAGATCGAAGGTGCTCCCGAGGAAATCCGCGTCGGTGTCCCCTCCTTCAACGACCGCACATACTACCTCCGCATGCGCCTGCGCAAGACTAGCAAGCAAATCAGCGAGATGGCAGACATCAAAGAGCGCTGCGACAAACTCGCTCACAAAGCCGCGCAGCAAGTAGCCACCGCAGGCTTCGCCGGTATCGTCGGCTGGTGGGGTGTCGTCTACTATCTGACATTCCAGACCGAACTCGGCTGGGACGTCATGGAGCCCGTCACTGTAGGTTTCCTCCCTCTCCATCCCCCCAAAGAAAACCCCCTACTAACACCCCACCCCCAGTACCTCGTCGGTCTCTCAACCCTTATCGGCGGTTACGTCTGGTTCCTGTACCACAACCGCGAAGTTTCCTACCGCAGCGCCATGAACTTCACCATCTCGCGCCGCCAATCAAAACTCTACAGCCAGCACAACTTCGACCTCAGGAAATGGGAAGTCCTAATCGAAGACGGAAACGCGCTGCGCAAAGAAATCAAGGCTATTGCGAATGAGTATGATGTCGAGTGGGACGAGATGAAGGAGGAGAAGGACGAGAAGGTTGCTGAGGCGCTAAGGAAGGATAGGAAGAGGAAGGAGGGAAAGAAGGATAAGGATGATGATGAGCCCAAGGCGGGGAAGACGGAAGTAGAGGAGGGGAAGAAGGAGGATTGAGACGTTGTGAGGTTGCGAGTTGGCGGTGAGTGTGCATAGGGATATATTGCGTATTATTAGCGCGGCGTTGAGGGTAGATATGAATTAGCATTCTCGTTTGTTTTTTCCAATCTGAAGTCCAATAAAGTAGTCTGCTGGCTCAAGCGTACTTGTCTGACATACAGCAAGACACACCCCAACGCTTCAATCTCGAAGTTCCAACCGATCACATTTATGAGGCCTCACACACCCTTCATCCACCTCTTACTCCTGAAGCCTCGGTACTGCCTCCTGCAGTTCTCTCAACTTGGCCTGATAGACTGGTAGCGCTGCTTTCAATTTCCTTCTCCCCTCCCTCTGCACCACAGACAGCTGCTGCTCATCACTCAACAACTCCTCCATGACCCTCACAAAGTTCAACAGCTCCGCCTTGGTTTCGTTCAGAAACCAGTGTATAATCGGTCGCAACCGGTTCTCCAAGTCATGTATGACTGCATGTTCATAGCGATCGACAATTGTGCCGCCATGCCACCCTGCCGTCACTAGGTACTGGTTAAGTGCCGTCACTTGCCGCGAGTACTTGCCAATTCCCGTCTCTTTGGATACCCTGCGGTATATCGGTGCCATGAGCGAGGCAACGAGACATCCAACGTCTTCCTCTGTGGTGGCGAAGCGGTGGGTGGCGCGCACGATGCGGTGGAGTTGGAACTCGAAGGACCCACTTTTGGTGAAGATGTTGTGTTCGAGCTTGCGCCATTCTCGGTGGAAGCTAGATTTGAATGGTGTCTTGTCTGCTGAGGTATTCTCGAGGGAAGCGAAGACGTCGTTTAGGCAGGTGTCGATTTGGTTTGACATTTGATTCCAGCCGGAGGTGAGTCTTGCTGATGTGTGCTGGATAAAAGTGTCGACAGCAGGCTCCATGCACTCTTGTAGCATCTGGTTCCAGTTGAGGCGCAAGCCTGTCAGTGCTCGTGCACGGCTGTCGGTGATGAAGCCGTGGTCACGCAGGGCTTTGCTGAACGATTGTACCAATACTGCGCCGTTCGCCGTCTGCTGCCATCCAGCAACAACACCACCGATCAGCCCAAGTTGTTTTTCGGCATCAGGCTGGTACTTCCAAATACGTAACGACGGTAGCAGCTGTGTATTTGCGAGCTTTGTGAGATCTGTGAACAGTGTCGGAATCTCCTTGTTTGCCAACTGCTCGCAGAAGACCGAGTAGCCATTTTCATCTCTAAACTTTTCCAGTACTCGCGTTCCACTGTCGGCAATCTCAGCCATGACCAGATGGATGTGGTGCCAAATGTGCTCATAGTTGCGAGTACCAGTCAGACCAAGAAGATGTCGCTTCAAGTCTGGGACACGGGTGTCATTCACGCTCATGACTGGTCTGCGCAGCCGGGCGGGATCGAGCCATTCGAGATACTGTGCGACTGAAATGGCGAAAACAGCGATATCATTGGGTGTATCAGGATTGAGCGCAGCATACTTGGTAACGATTTTGTCTCGTAGATTGTCCGCTCGCTCTCGAATCATAGCATTGAGTGCAGACTCTTGGAGATATGTCAGGTAGGCATGTTTGGAAATGACGTCTTCGAGGCTCTCTGCTTCAACTTTGAAAGCTCTGATGGTCAAATATGGCTCAATTGAGGACTCGCGTATCCGATCGTTCGCATCCTGAACGCCGCTCATGAAGATAGTCTGTGTTTGTAAGTCACAACATCTCATGACGGCCGAAGTACCAAGTACTCACATCAATCTTGTTGTAGACAAGGATAGTATTCCTGAACCCATGGGCTCTGACCGATTGTCTGATCAGGGTATCTAAGTCCGAGTCATCCAAACCACGCTCAGGGCGATCGCAAATAATAAGCTCCACGTCGACTTCTCTTCGAACAGCGTTAGCTCTTGCAATACGATCTTGGTTGATGTCGCGTAACCCTTTAAAAGTTAGCAAGATTCCGCTATTTTGTACAAGTGTGTGTTACCGGGCAAGTCAATGAATGTCAAACCAGCCCTGAGAAGAGCACCACCAGTCTTGATCACAAGAAAGTCCACAAACGGCGCTAGACTGTCTGCCTCACGTCGTATCTGTTCGAGCTTCTCGTCCTCAACTCGTTTATACGACAGCACTCTGTTTTGACCAACACCCGCAGACAAGATGCGTTGTTCGATAGCGTCAACGCAGGCTTGAAGTAGCTTACCGTTTGTAATATTTTCCTCAGTCAGAAGAGGTAGCAAATAGGCATCAGACTCGCTATCTCCATTCGGGTTGAGTGCCGCATCGATAAACTCCTTCGCCGTTGATGCATGGCGACGACTCTCTTCATCGACCGGATCATTTTCTTCTGGGTTGAAATAGTACTCGTGGTAGCGTCTGACATGGGTTTCGGACATTTTGGTGATCGCAGCTAAGCTGAAGAACTCGATATCAAGGTCGCTGCTCGTTGTATCATCAGGTGCATCAGTCCGAAGAAGGATCTTGGTAGGGTAAAGCGTGCACGAGTGTCCTTCCGCAGAACTCTTTGTAATGCTAGGCCTATTGAATAAAGCTTTGTAAAGAAAACTTTTCCCGACGCCTGCTGGGCCAACGGTAGTGACAGTCAGGGGCTTAGGCGCGCCGACTTTACGTCCCTCCTCTATGACGGTCCGTTGATTGAGCAGTTCGTCATCGTCGTGCTGGAAGTCTTGGAGTTTGCTCTGCAATGCTTGCAAGATTGCTCCAATCTCATGATGAAGAGCGGGCACGTCTAGACGGAAGTATGGATGATCAGGTAAAGGCTCTTGACCGGGATCGTGCACTTCTTCAGCACTGGCGGTTGCTGTGCTTTCATTTAGACGATTAGCCACAAAAGCTTCTGGGGATAGTATAGTGCCGACAGCTTTTTCTCTACATACAGTCAGTTGGCTCATACCTTGAGATAGGCTGAGCTGCGTACCTGGGAAGAGGCGAGCTTTCAGACACGAACAGACTATCAGATTGGTTGTCACTCATACCGACGATGCTATCAGTCAGTAGTGTGTTCGTGTTGGTGAGCGAAGGCTCTGTATAGAGGCGACAGTGAAAAGACAGATCGATTCAGTACGCGTCCATCATCAAGAAAGAATTCCGGGGGGCCTGACTGTATCTAAATAGACACCGAGAGCGAACAGTGAAGTATTTCCCGCCTCGGCCGACTAAACGTTTGCTTCGGTCATTGTCGTCTCGAACTAGGTAACCACGCGGCTGCACCTGCGGTGAAGTTCGATCAAGGTGAGAGGAGGACCGTTCTGGTCTCGGCAGGGCATTGCGCTCTAACATCTCTAGTTAGTAGATGCAGTCAAGCGTTGGAGGGCTGGGGATGAAAAAGTGAAAGAGGATTTACACGGACTTGGGTTACGCAAAGCGATGACGCCAGAGCGCGACTGCAACGCTCCTTCGCCTTCGGGGTAAGGCCCCATAAACATACATACATGGCCGAACGCTCAAGCAATCAACTCTGGCCGTCTAATGAATATCGCATCTCGTAATAGTGTGTTGGCTCGAGAGAAGATTGTCCAGAGACAAACGCTCCCTTCGCCCTTCAAAGTTAGCAAGACTTAGATCCCACTAAAGAGCATAAATCATGTCGCATTGCCTTCATCGTATCCTACCTGTGGTATCTCTTGTCTACGCGCCACTACCATTACATGTTCGGTACCCAAAGCGGTCCTAAACAACAATTCTATTGCCTTTGTCTCCATCCTTTTCTGGGGTTCCTCCCTCCCGTCTCCGCTCTTTCTCAGGGCTCGATCTGCCCTCAACATCGATTCTGCCTACGATGTCGTCCTCGATACTACCCAGGCTCCCATCATCGGAGTCGCTTTCAATATCCTCGAACATCCTTGCAAAGCGTTGGTGGCCTTCTCTTTCCTCCTGTTCTTGGGTTTTCTCGCCCTTGCCATCGCCCTCGTCATCATCATCATCGCCTCTCTGCGATGACTCGAGTTCGGCTTTACGTTGAGCGAGGCGGAGGGCAAATTGGCGGCGTGCGCGAGAAGGAGGTATTTGAAGTGGAGGTGGGATCTTGGCCTACGTAATGCTGTTAGTGGTGATCGCGAGATTGAAGACGAGCTGATGAGCGAGACGAAAACTTTAACAAAAGAGGATCGGAGACATGAGCTAGATGATGTCACAAAGGAAACGCCTGCCACGACGGATATTACTACAGAAGCCATACACCCGGTCAGGGCTGTATGTACAAGAAAGGTAAATGATCCTAACACCCAGCATGCAAATGCCTCGTAGCTCATACTCAATAGCACACAAGATGGACAGAGATAGAAAAGAAACGCACCAAGCGCGCAAACAAGATCGTGTTGTGTTGGCTCGGGTAGGATTCGGATGGAGACGGGATTATCGGTAGTCCATATCAGCATCGTCAAATGAGACTTCACCCACTTGTTCGGAGTCGTCGACAGGTCCCTGTCGTTCCTTGTTGCCATCATCGTCTTCCATGTCTTCATCTTCTTCGTCACTCGAGTTAGTAAACCCGCTGAGCAAAGAGCCTCCGCTGAAGGTGTACCCACCACCTCCTGCGTCATCCTGTTGGGCAAGCTCCATGCTGTCGAGGCCGATATTGCCGTTGTTGCCGGCACTGGCGTTAGACAGACCGCCGTCGGTCCCGAAACCAGATGCGGCGTTCACTGCGTTGAGTACAGCTTGTCTAGGGCCAACACTCATGTCGGGTCGAACGCCACCCAAAATTGCGTTATCTCTTTCGCGCGTGTCTGATAGAACATGCTCGACATAGTGTATCCATTCTTCACTGTGGACTTTGTCGACGACCGACTGAGAGAGTATCTCAGTCGGGTGTCTTTCTGTGAACTTCAACACTTCTTCTGCGATGAGCGTCAGATGGCCCATGTAGCCCAATCGCATGTGGGTCTCCTGTTGGGCCTTGTCGCTTGCTTGCTGGCCCTCAATGATCCGTTCGGTAATCCGACCGGTCTCGAACAGGTCAATGGCGAGGGAACGGTTGTAG
This sequence comes from Neodidymelliopsis sp. IMI 364377, assembly GCA_027946375.1. NCBI lineage: Eukaryota > Fungi > Ascomycota > Dothideomycetes > Pleosporales > Didymellaceae > Neodidymelliopsis > Neodidymelliopsis sp. IMI 364377. The sequence goes on from JAPEUT010000385.1 coordinate 17,018, forward strand.
CCGTGATCCATTTGGCCATTGAAAACTTGTTGTACAACATCATACACAACGTTGTGGAGAAAGTTGTTCCATGGAAAGCGGAAGAAGAAATCCTGCTCATGTCAGCCTAGATAACTTTTCCCTGTGAAGGACTTACAAGAATTGTCGGTACAACTTTGTTCTCCACAAAGGTGATTTTCAAGAGGTCACCAACGACAGGCGTGCCGTCGATGTCAATCTCGTATTGCGCATTGCCCTGAGTCTCAGCGCCTCCGAAGACTACTGAACGCGCACTGGATGTCTCGTCGATAGGTGTAACCTCCGAAGGATCGGTTTCCGGTGCAGGTGATGTGAACCGCGAGGTATCAACTTTGACGGCATCAGCGTTGCTCTCACGGTTCTTACCCGCGAAGAGTGGCGCAGGCTTGTCGTCTGCGTGCGGCGATAGAGGCTCTGGCTCCTCCGACGTTTGATTCAGCTGTTGTGTGAGAAGGGATGGTGTGTTCTTCGTCTCTGTTTCAGTCTTGGTTTCGTCTGCTTCTTGCCTGTCCTCCATAACAGTGTCGTTGTCCAGATCCAGGCCTCCGACCTTTGATGTCAGACCTGCCGATGTTGGCGATTCAGCGTCATCGGCAGCCTTTGCGGGAACGGTCGCCGCGGGTGATGCTGCATCCTTGGGTGGTGTGAGTGGCTCGTCCACGAACTCGCCATCACCCTCGCCTGTTTTCTCAACGGGCGACTCTTTTGGTGCGGATTTCGGCGACCGCTCTAGAGGCTCGCCAATCTGTTCCTTCTCCGTAGCTTCTATTGTGGCTACCGCGACCTCAGGCGCATTGACTTTTTCAAAGTCATCCTCGGAGTTGTTTTGTACCTGTAGTGGCTTAATCTCTTCGGGCGAATCCACAGAGGGCGCGCGAGCGTGATGGAACCCTTGACTGTCTACGCTGGTCGAGAAATCGCCAAGGTTGCCTGAGTTGCCCGAGGTCAGTTTGCCCTCAGCCTTTAAACGCTCACGCTCAGCATCCCGTCTCTTGACCTCTGCCTCGCTTCCGCGATCATTGAGCAGAGCCATATTACTGCAATGCAACAGTTCAGCCATGAGTTCGCATGTCTTGAATCGGTCAAACCCTAATGGCTCGATCTTTTCTCCGAAAGCTGTCTTCAACTCTCGCTTCTTCATCGCCGTGGATCCATCGTTCTGAACGACAACTCTGCTAGAGCTGTGGACCAATTCCATGAACTGTGGGATGTGGTTGGCGAATTGACGTAGGAGCGTACCAAGGTAAATAGGATCAGAATTCTTAGGTACTGGCCCGATCTGGTTCTCCAAGTCGTAGTCGGAGTTGTTCTTGCGAATGACCTCGATAATGATCCCGACACCAACTGTCAGTGGGTTGCCGCCGCGCAGCATGTACTCGATCAACTGCTTGAGACATGTTTCTGATACGAGCTGGCGCGTAAGCTCGTTGGGGCCTATGACCGACTGATCTTGGGTGGTCGCGTTGGCTGATATCGTTATGATGGCCTTCAGGAAATCGCCCGCCGAGGTTTGGGTAGATGTCGAGTGATCAGGTCCGAGGAAAGCGATTAAGCGGGGCACGAGATCCTGCTGTTGCAGCCACTGAACTTGTTAGCACAAAGGTTTACATTATGGAGACTACAACTTACGTCGACAATACCCTGGCCACCTTCGCTCTTCTCGAGACTGATGATCTTGAGTAGAAGGTCCATGATGACCGGACAGTCGACATGCTGGAGCATGTCGGTGACAACATTGTCAAGTGATTTGAAGAAGTCCAGCATCTCCTCCATCTTTCGGTCCAGTAACGACTCGTTCACTTTGGTGAAGTAGCCAGCCTGCACAGGGTCGAGTGGTGCAGGCTGCTTGATGTATGCCCAGAATTGCTTCAGCGAGTCTTGGTTTTCCAGCACAGCTTCTGATATCGACCAGACCTCTGACGACAGAATCTCGCAGGCGACGTAGGCATACTTCATGCGCTGTCTCTCCTCCTTGCTCTCCTCGCCATCGCCTGCGTCTGACTTTGCGGTGGAGGCGGACCGCGCCCTTCCTGCGACCTTGCCGAAGAAGCTTTGACGGCTGGGACTACCAACCTCGCTCAGGCCTTCGCCAGCAGGTGCTTCCTCGGGCGACTCCTCGGGCTTGGTGGCGGTGACGTAGCGCAGTAGGCGCTCGAGGACGTTCTTGTCACGTAGGTACTCGATAAGCTTCGAGTTCTGCTGTTTCAGCTCCTGTATGAGATCCGACTCGTCCAGCAGCTCCTCGACGGTGACATCAGGCTTGTCGAGAATGCTGTCGAGCGACGACAGCTGTGCGTACCCGCCGAAGCGCCAGAACATGGCTGCTGTTGTGGTAGTTGGCTAGCGAAGGCGGGGCAGGGGAGTCGAGGGAGCGAGCGAGACTCGAACGCAGCGAGAGAGTTGGCGGGGCACTGGGTGCTGACCGTTCATGGGACGAAAAGCACGATGCTGCACAACGGGGCCCCCGTTAGCGGAAGGCGCTGTGTCAGGCTGCAAAGGCGCGTGGAGGCCGCTGCAGGGCTGCTGGGCTGCTGGGGGCTGCTGGGCGGGAGCTCAGGCCCACGAGCGCAGATGGAGACTGAACGTACCTGCGGGGGAAGGGAATGGAATACGAGCAAAAGGCAGGCACAACTCAGCTAGCAGACCAGTCCATGCACAAGAAAAGGGGGGTATCGTGAGCTCGTTACAGACTACAGCAGTGGGTGGAGGGGAATGGACCCTTCATGCCTGGCGGAACGATGTGCTGTGTTGTGGGGACATGGATTGAGCGGTTCACAAGCGTGGCGCAGATCGGGGAGGTGCAGCAACCTCGACCTGCATCTGCCCGTTGAATGCAGTAATCTCAGGGGCGCGATCAGATGTCCCGTAGACTGGTCAGCGGGGCTTTTGGTCATGCTCAGCTTGAAGCTTCCATTGTGCTTGTTTTGTCCATTCCAGGCTCAACGGTGTCTGCTGCACGTGACACGTGCTGTATGACGATGGCGCCGCGCCTCGTCCAAAGCTCCAGCCACCAGTCGCTGGTCTGGTCGCGACTGCCTACGCTTCAACCCCGCCAAACATACACTTCCTTCTTCTTTCAGCCGCCGCACCACACGCTCGACAATCCACTCTTGACGCCTGACACCTCTCACACACCAAAGCGCCCACCATGAACCGCCTTTTTGGAGCCAAGAGCACGGCGCCCAAGCCAACCCTCAACAGCGCCATCTCGAATGCACGTCCACAAGCACTACACATCCCCCACCAAGACTAACTCCACCACCAGGTCGATACACGGATAGAAAGTCTCGATGTCAAGCTAGCCAAGCTCAACGCTGAGCTGTCTGCCTACCAGCAAAAGCTCGGCAAGATGCGCGACGGCCCTGGCAAGACTGCCATCAAGCAAAAGGCACTCAAGGTCCTCCAGCAGCGCAAGATGTACGAATCCCAGCGCGACCAACTGCAAGCCCAATCCTGGAACATGGAACAAGCGGGCATGATGCAGGACAACCTCAAGAACACCATGACCACCATCGATGCCATGAAAACGACCACCAAAGAGCTGCGCAAACAGTACGGCAAGGTCAACATTGACAAGATTGAGAAGCTGCAGGACGAGATGGCCGACCTTATGGATATGGGAAACGACATCCAAGATGCGATAAGTCGCAGCTACGATGTGCCGGAGGACGTCGATGAGTCGGAGCTGGACGCAGAGCTGGAAGCTCTCGGTGATGAGGTCGACTTTGAGGGTATCGGCGAGTCTTCGAGTGTCCCTGGGTTCCTGACCGAGGATACTGCACCTCCAACATTCATCGATGAAGCTCCAGAGCCGAAGGTCAAAGAGGCTGCAGGTTGAAGAACAGGCACGACTTTCATCTAACATCATCCCACCACTGCCCGACAGCAATGCGACCAGCGCCACGCTGTGGTCCAATTCCTCAACGAGGTCTCTTCAAGCGACCATTACTGTCGATACCGGACCGAACAGTGTCTTGGCTTCCACGCCGTAAAGTTCCCTGGACTAGACCAAAGCCACCAAACATGGCTAGGTGAAGACATGCAAAGTCACAAGGTCTGATGCTTCAATGCACTCGGCAAGAGGATTTGGTGGAGTCTATCTATATACACTCGACACCAATAATGTATTCAAATCTGCAGGCAAACTTGACATGATTTCTTTGGTCTCTACTAGAATCCTCCCAGCACAACTCTCATAATCATACGTCATGCCTTCAAGCGCTCGCAGTCAAGAACATCTCCCATCACTAACATTATTACTACTCACTATTACTCTACTATACTATACTAGAACTATCCTAACCCCTCCTTCACGCCTCCACCACAACACACACACAACAGCACACCACCACTCACCTCGGCCCAAAAGGCCTCGGCCCCAAAATCTGTCTCTTCCCGCCAAAGCTAATACCCCCTCTGTTCTGACTATCCCCACCCATATACCCATACTGATTAACATCCCAGCTCTGACCCTCGCCAGTCCCCGCAGTAGGATCTTTCGCCGCACTGGCAAGCGCGCGCTGACTCTCCTCCCACTCCTTCTGGCGCTCGCGCTCGCGCTCCATCTCGCGCTCTAGCAGCGATTTGCTCGCCCAGCCGCGGTCCTTGGTCGTCTGCTGTGCGGCTTTGCGGCGCGTGTCTTCGGCGCGCTGTTCGTTGGTCGAGGTGGATTCTACGGGGGTGTAGGTGGTGGGCTTGGGTGGGAT
>JAPEUT010000386.1:0-21721 GCA_027946375.1 Neodidymelliopsis sp. IMI 364377
CTGTAGGAGGCCGTGGGGGAGGGGTGGGGATGGGTGGTGTAGATGATGATGGTGATGGTCATGGACGTGGGTGTTTGTAGAGGTTGTAGAAGTCATGTCGCTGGGCAGTTTGATGCTGAGGTCGCTGAAGCGTGGTTTGGGGCTATGGTGGACGCGCACGATTTCCGCAGATGAACAGTCGGATGAGGGATGCTTGGGGTTGGACTTGGACTTGGGCTTGTTGCCGCGCGGAGTTAGGGTTATCCAGCACATGTCTGCGGCGGTCCTTGGTGTCGATGCGCGGATCGAAGCGTGCAGGAAGCGGCTTGAGTCTGGTCGGCGGTGCAGCCCGGTGGTAGCTGGAGAGGGAAAAGGTTGGAGAATACGAGTACGATGGGGGATGTAGATAATGTGGACTGGAAGAACGATGGCTTTGGCGAGACATTGGGAGATGGTCAAATGAGAAGGGATGGTCGATACTTAATGTCTACAGAAGTCAGAAGACGAGTCTTGAAGAACCTGCGATTACCTGAAGCTATGATGGCGTTCACACTGCCCGTATATACACCCACGTCCTGCATCATTCGTCGCGTCACATTGGGAGCATGTGTGGCACATGTATGAACGTAGCGCTCCTGCAGTCGAGCTACATGAGACAGGGTGGTAGTGATTCGTGCCTGCATGATGTTGCCGGTGCCTGCAGCTCGGCAAGACGAACGCATGTTCGAAGATTTGGAGCGGGTGACGTAGACTGGTGAGGGTGGAGGACTGGCGCGTGGGTTGCGGTGATGTCTTGGATGACCGCGAGTCTCATTGGCCATGTGATGGTACCACGGCGACTCTTAATCGACAAGCGCTGCTCGCAAGGTGCATAGTTTGATATAGAAAGCTTTGGTGATGTGGATAGTGATAAGAAGAGACGAGAGAAATAATTTTGTTGGGTGGTGTAGATAGAAGTAGGGTTCGTTGATGGTCGCTGCACGCTGGACTTCCAGCAAGAGGCTGGCACCAAGGTAGACACTTGTTACGCCTTTTGCCATGCATATAGTACGATATTTGTCGTATAGTTAGAATGAAAGACCATGCAGGTGATCTTCATCACTTGGAGACCAGTCCTGCAGCGTCAGTGAAGCTGTGTGAAGTCGTGAGGCACAACCAAAGCTTTGCCATGCAGAGACGATGAGTCGGTTAGTTCTTGTATGGCTGCAGTGTGTCGGTCAGCATTGTGGCTGACTTAACTTATTCATACACATAGCAGCTGGTTGCGGGGCGAGTGAAGGCAGCCGCATCGACGCGGCGCCAGATGCTTGGCGTTGCATCAACGAGCTCGCGGAGCTCAAGCAGCACGGCGACATCAACTCGACGCCCACTTCCCCGCCACTACCAACTGCATCCAACGCCGCCTACCCCAATACCCCCTCCCCGACCTTCAGAACACCAGAACCGCAAGCATGGACTCGTTAGTGGCGCAGTACAGCCGCCCCATCGATGCGGACGAGGGCCAGACAGAGGAGCAGCAGCTCGAGCTGTACAGCGGCGCACCGGAGCTCAACCTCAAGTTTGCCATGCCACCAGTCGCTCAGGTACGGCCACACGTGTGTTGTAGCTACATAGCCTCGTTCTGACACGTCTACAGGCACAATCATGGCTGCGCGCAATGACAGACGACTACTCCAACCCCAACTGCCCCATTAAGATTGCCCACGGCACCACAACCCTCGCCTTCCGGTTCAAGGGCGGCATCATCGTAGCAACCGACTCGCGAGCAACAGCCGGCAACTGGATAGCGAGTCAGACAGTCAAGAAGGTCATCGAGATCAACAGCTGTTTACTGGGGACCATGGCTGGTGGCGCTGCTGTAGGCAACTCCGTCTTCTATGACCAAGGAAGCGTTGTGTTGACATGATATAGGACTGCCAATACTGGCTGGCGTACTTGGGCATGCAATGTCGCCTCCACGAACTCCGACACAAGCGCCGTATCTCAGTCGCCGCGGCGTCCAAGATCCTCGCCAACCTGGTGTACTCATACAAGGGCATGGGACTGAGCATGGTACGAATACATCACCTCACTTACTGTCCCACTTCTAACACCATCTATAGGGTACCATGTGCGCCGGTGTGACCCCGCAAGAAGGCCCCGCACTCTACTACATCGACAGCGACGGCACCCGCCTCGCCGGCAACCTGTTCTGTGTCGGTTCCGGTCAGACCTTCGCCTACGGTGTGCTCGATGCAGAGTACAAGTACGATCTCGGGGACGACGAGGCGCTGGAGCTCGGGAGGAGAAGTATCTTGGCCGCCACCCACCGAGACGCCTACTCTGGTGGTTTCATCAACCTGTACCACGTCAAGGAGGACGGATGGGTCAAGCACGGCTTCAACGATACCAACCCCATCTTCTGGGAGACAAAGTTGAACAGGGGCGAGTTCTCCAATGTCACGAGTGAGTTGGTATAGACGTTCGAGACAATTGGCGAAGAAGGTAGACAGCTCTGCAGACGCCAAAGGTTCTGACAAGGGCCACGTAGACTGAGCGTCAATGACATGAATGAATGAAAGCATGCATATCAATGGTTCTCTCAATTTGTGACTGCTGCCGCAAAATACGTTTGAGTGAAGAACGGCTGTGTGGCAGTGTTAGCCTGGTATCAGCTACAAAAGTCAGTTATGAAAAGAATGAAACAGCCTAGACATCAGATCAACCAAACAATAATCTCATTCATCATCAACAAATCAATTCGCCTTCATCATTCCATCTCAGCGAAACGAGAGATCGCTCGACCTATCCTTCCTCCATCACACCACACCACACCACACAGTACAGCACAGCACAGCCATGTACCTACTTTCTGCATCTACAAAGGTACTCATGGGGGATATATGCGTTATACAAATACAAAATGCAACAACTGCTCTCGTAAACATGACGGACGATGCTGAGGAAAAAGGGAAAACTTCTTTACTAGGGGGAGGGGATAGGGGATTAACGATGGGACCAACGGAACGCTTCCTGCCATCGATCGTAAAATGGGGGGGTGTGTGTGTGTGGCACGTCAAGTGCGTGTTTGTGTGTTTTGTTTGTCTTCTTGTCTCTGCTCTTCATAACGTCTTCGACACAGTGGGAGGAACGATATTACCCCCTCACACTCTGCCCATTCAAGGGTCCGGGGCCCGGTGAATTATCCCTCCCAAACCAGTTCCCCACGCTACTTGTCCGCCGGCTCCGCACCGTGGTCTGCCGCGCAATGCTGTCCCGCATTTGGTTCATGATGCCCTTGAAGCTGAGCACCTCGGGCCGGTCGAGGTCGAATGGATCGGATTGCCGGTCCATTCTACTGCGGTCGGTGGGCAGACCACCGGTAGGGAAGCCGGCAGTGAATGTGCTTGTTCCTGGGCGGCTGGGGCCAGGCTCGCCGAAGAACGTGTAGTTTGATTCGCGCGCGGCGGGAAACGCGGAGTATGTGCTTGTGGGAGGTTGAGGTTGAGGTTGGGTTGGGTTTGAGGACCGGGTGGGTATTGGTGGGACAGGGTAAGGGTCGGCGAAGGGATTACTGCTATACACCGACGAAGAGGGGTGAGACTTCAGTGCGGAAGCTGCACTTTCCGTGCGTTGGTGGTTCGGGACTGAGCTTGCAGTCATGTTGGAGTCTCGCAGCCAATTGGGCGCACCATCAATCTGGTCTATTAGAGAGGCAAATGGATCACGAGCTACACGAGGAGTTGCCGCAGGTTGGGGTGGGCTGGGTCCTTGAGGTTGCTCTTCAATCGTGTCAGGATTTGATATGCGTAGGTTCCTCGGTGTGTCCGGTGCTGGATCTGCAAAGGGATCTCTTGCGATGTTGTTGGTTCCAGTACGCTCTTCTGTGATTCCCGCAAATGGGGTCAACGAAGAGACACTGCTTGTCTTCTTGCGCAACACATTTCTCTCGCTCTTTCTGCTTGACATACGACGGATGAAGCCGCCGCCAGCTGCGATTTGGCCCTGTGGCTCGCTAATCGACCGACCTCTTCCATTGGATGTTGTCGAATATACTGAGCCCACACTGGATCGCGGTACGTGTCGTTGATAGGGGTTGTCCGTAGGTCCGCTTTTCTCGTTCCTAAGCTTTGCGAAGAACACCACAAAGCCTGTCGGAATAGCCCTCAAACTGGCTTTGAAGCCAGACGATTCTTCGCCCTTCTCGTTCCATTCAAATTCCCTGGATCGGCGCTTTCTCAAGAAGAAAAAGAGCAGTGCACTAAGCAGTGCTAGGGCTACGAATCCACCCACGACGCCACCAACGATGCCTCCGATATTAGGGTCTGTGCCGCTATGGGAAGAATGTTCTTCGGAGGGATGTCCATCGCTACCGCTATGAGCGCCTTGCTCGGGTGCGATTATGCCCACTGGTGCACGAGTTGGATTGCCGATTGCAGCGGAACTGACCTGCGGTAGGAGTTCTGCAATGGATGTGGTAATCGAGGGTAGTTGCGAGGACGTAATAGACTGTGCAATTTCGGGAATCGCGACAACAGACGTTGGATCCCTGACTCCAGCCGATTCCGTGACAACTGGTAGGGCAGCCGAAGGCGTCGAGGACGATGAAGATGAACTGGTTACAGCTGTTTCGATAGTGTCAGAGCTTGTTGGCGCTATTCTTGCAGGAGGAAGTGTAGGAGTTGCAACAGTTGGGGTAGGCGCTGCAGCAGGCTCGCTAGACTGCAGAGCCGCGCTTGAAGTCGATTGCGCTGGCGCTGGCGCTGGTGCTGGTGCTGGTGCTGGCGCTGGTGCTGGCGGTGGTTCAAGAATAGCAAGCGGAGAAGACGTCGCAAGTGATATGAGAACTGCGTTACCCGTACCTATTGCCGAAGATACTGCTGCTTGTGATGTGGGCACAGGTACAACGACGGATTCTTCCACCGAAGAAGACGACGTTGAAGGCGCGGGCGCGGGTGGCGGCGGCGGAGGCGGTGGTGGTTGAGAAGCTGGAGGAACGGCTGTGTTGGGTAGCGTTTGCGGTGCCTGCTCTGCTATTGTCGAGGTAGTAGGCTCACTCGGAGCAACTACTGTTGGCGCTGCTGCTGGAGTTGAGATTGAAGTCGAGGTAGCCGCTGTACGAGCTCGGGAGCGAGTGCATCGTCTCCCATTCACAGTCGTAACCGACTCTTGCGGAGAGGCCATGCAGGCGGCACAGTCATAGAAGAAACGTCTACAAGGGTTCAAAGAAACAGACGGAGATGAGGAAGTGCAAGCGCCGTGGTGGCTTTGAGCATGTTAACAAGGAGACTAAGATTTTACCGCTGTGCAGTGCTGAAGATTTGGAGTTGCAATGGAGTTGTCAGTCATCGTCTGGACACACACTGAAGCGCCGCTGCCCGTTGGCACAAGTTGGTGCGCTTGAGTGCTTCTGAAACGCAGACAGCTTCAGGTGCCGCTCAAGCAATCGACTATAACAAACCTGAAGCATAATAGGCTTCGCCGTCCTGAGCAGCGGCGCCATAGTCGTCTCAGCTAAGTAAATAGGTGTAGGGCGTGTTGTACGGATAATATCATGGATTTCATCGCGCTGACTGTCATTGTGGAGAAGCTGGTGATGGTGTTCAAGGGAGACCAACCTCGGGAGGGGCAGCTCCACAAGCCAACAAACTGCACACGTGATCTGAGGTTCTGAGACAAATCGCTGCGATTAACGAGCGTTCCAGTACGTCGTAAACTCCTACTCGTGTCAGTCCAAAGCCACCAGGGAGCTCGGATTGCCGATCCTATCAAGCGTGTGAAGGTTGTTGCATCGAATTGGTGTCCGTACCAGGGCCTCGGCGGCCAAGACGAACGCATGCCATCAATAACTTGACATCTGTCAATAGCGGTCAGACTAATCTTACGAGCCTTTGAGCGCTGATCTGCCTCGATTGCGCGAACCCCAGCGGTTGTTGTGGGGACGGTTGCTGCATGCACGCAGAAATGCAACCGAACGCACTTGCCTTTCGGGCTTGATGAGCACCGAAGAGACACGTTGAACTGACGCGACAGGCCTCGCAACAACAACCTCACTCTCTTCCAGCCAGGTCTTCTATGCTTCACGGAGCTGACTTCTGGCTATGTTCAACTTCAGTGGTATGTATTAACTGCAACTTTTCTACGTTGTGTCTCCGCATACGTCATATGTTCACAGTATCCATTCATTGGTTTCAATTGTTCTCCGAGATGTACCTCAATTCCATCTCACTGCTCTTCTGGGTTTCTTTAACGATGGTACAATAGTGTGTTCGTGTTCGACGGCTCTTCCCCCGACAGTTGCAGGCCTCGTGCAATCACCACGTTTCGTTTCCTCCCTTCTATACCACACATGTTTCGTTTGAGTTGCACCTGCACAGGTAATTCTCGCTGATATCAGAGTGTTCAGGCCACCTTTTAGCGGGACAACATGACACGCAAAAGGATCGGCCTCCTCCATCAAAACCTATACCTGCGACTTTCCCAGTCCTGGATCCACCTAAGCCGTCGACAGAAACCCCGCCAGCATCCTGGAGCAAACAAGATGGAACAGGGATTACCAAACACTTCCTCGGCCTCAAAAAGCCATCTGACGTCACCAAAGATACTCTGGCGCAGCTGAATGTTACGTTTCAATCCGATTGTGACTTCGAAACGATACTTTCGTCGCTGTCAAACGACGCACTAGCACACATGCCGCCCACCTCATGGTTAGATGCACCGGACCATCAAGAAAATCAATCTTCGGATTCCGTCGTGACGCTCTTGAGTAATGGCAGAAGAGTTCCAGACCGCAAAGAGTTTTTTATTCGCGCTCGCGAGTTATTCTTCAGGAACCGAGATGCATTCTCCACGCTCACACGAAAGAGCAATGGAGGTCAAGCACCACTTAGACTTGCACATTTCCGTAAGTTCTGGGAAGGTCTTGATAACATGGCGTACTACTGGGACAACTCACTGGATGACTATCGGCCCCCGGATCCAGAAGCTACCAGTAGCACTATTGAAACAGAGACAGCTTCCGATCGTGAGGCAGGGGGTGGTATTCAGCAAACACAAACTGACACGAAGATGAACTGGATTGCGAAAATGGGAACTGGTTTCAACTCTCCTGACGAAAGCGAGCCTCGCAAGAAAGCAAAGACAGAAGCGGTGAGTGACCAAACAATGGGTCAATCCGCCCAATCGAACGGGTTCGGAGGCAGCCCAACAGCTGCTCAAACATCATCGGTCATTCCAAGCAGGGTACTGCCCGCCAGAATCGCGCCGTCTAGGTTCCCAAATTCAATGAACACGGAGCCTCAAGACAAGCCAGCTGACATGTCGAACGGCTCATACCGAGGTTATCGTATCGGCAATGGCTCTGAAATGCCTGATCAGTATCGCATTGACTGTGTTCGAGCCTTCGTTGAGCCGATTGCATGGGCGTTCGGTGTTACGCTCTCACAACATCGGCGGCCCCCGGTTCTGCTATTGGAGCACGTGCGGTTCCCTGTGCGCATGAGCTCTGTCGCATGGCGAGGGCCCCAGGATCGGATGAGGGCACGGCAGGGTTGGATGGAAGGGCCTTTGTTAGGGATTCAGTGTCGGCCAGATGTGCATTTTGGCGCAACTGGGAACCTTGATGCTGAGTCTAATTTAGATGCAGTTCGTGAACTCGGCGGACTACTTCTGTTAGCTCAAGAGCGTGCAAGGGAAGGTAAAGTTGAGCAGCTTGCAGGTGAAGGGAAATGGTGGACTACGAGAGACCGTTGGGGAGGCGGGCTGGGAGGCGAAGTAGGAGACGCCACTGTACCCAGCGTAACTCACAGCAAGGAGCCTTCTGCATCCAAGTTTCCGGAGAAATCGGTCCTCAGAAACACTGACGGCTCTAAAGTCCGTCGCAGGCCGACACCTGCGCAGATTTGGAATGTCATCAAACCTGGAAATCCTCTGTGGGATCCAAAGGTTACGTACGAAGCAATTGGCAAAGACAACTCTACTGAGTGGGACGACGTAGGCCATCACTGCAAGATGCCATAATAGAAAATTGCTAACAGGTACACAGATCTTCATGGTTTCGTCATTGAACCACCACATTAGCTTGCTGAAGCTTCATGTGCATCCTGCTTACTTGGAATACATCACGCATGGGAAACTGCCCGAAACTGAGCCTTCAGATACCGATTGGTGCTCCCCTACTCTTCAACGGACCAAATGGTTTGATTTGTTCGGTGTCGAAGATCGTACGGAGGCGATGAGAGGCCTTTGGGGCGTCATGTCTTATTTGATGCGTGCCAAAGATATGCGCCAGATAGACACTGTCATGCAAGAGTCTTGAAAGTCCAAAGTCATGACTACGATTCGACCTGAACCAAACCTCGGCTTTCCGGACTGCGTCGTGGAGACTTCTCTCTTATAATATCATGAATCTCCTCGGATGCGCTATCAAGAACCATACAAACGTTTGCAGGGAACCTAGCTATCGCAAACTACGATGCTATCGTCACATCGTGTCATACCTCGATCTTCACTTCCTCACTGCTTGAATCTATCCGAAGCAAAAGTTTGATCTCGACTCACACCAAAATGCTGTGCGGCATGATCAGAATCCAGAGCAAACCATACACTTTTCTCTGGAGCTCCATATAGCGTGATCCTCAAGCTTCTAGACACGACGTGAGATGAGCGTACAAGGCTTTGTCAGACGTTGCCGTCACGGTCTATCTACCCAAAGAGATACACTAGTATTCTCAGACGAACGATTTTCAATATAGTGGCGCACAGGGCTGTTGAGCAGAAACGGTTGCTGCAACGACGCCACAACGCGATTGGCAACCGCCTTACCTCTCCACTGTGTTACCTATAGCTGTGCTCCCTTTTATCGGTGTTCTGATTCCAATGCACTCACGTGCGAAGCGCGCCATTGGCCAAACTCTACCGGCGCTCGTGACAGCACATATGGGTTTGTGCAAAACGGCTTTCAGTGTCACGCTGCTTTGACGACTCGAGTCCATGGAAGAAGCGGCGCGGATCACAGATTCGTGGGCCTCTCATGCCCTTTGTCAAGTCTTTGACCCCTTGAGCATAATCTGAGCATCATGGCTGAGCACAAAGCCTCCAAGTTTCGGTCGCTTGCCCATCCCAAGTATCCCTCCGATGAGTGCCACTGCTAAGCTCTAACCTGTTGCGGTGTTCCGAGTCTTCCTAGTACTACATCAAGTCAGCGTGCTGACCAACAACATGCTAAACAGATGCCAACTCTAGGAAATCGCGAACATAATCACGCACCTGTGACTGAAGCTAAGCATAGTCAGACTCGCACAAGCCTTATGATCCGAGATCTGCCTCTTATTAGTATGTCAAGCAATCAATCAGAACGAGTCTCGGGTAGACTTTTGCAGCTTCGAGGATTTGCGGTGCATACCACGCACGGTTGGTGCTGCAGAGACCCCTCTGAAGAGACCCGCTGACCGGGTTCGGGGAGAGTATAACGTTCCTAAATACCTAGGTACCCGCCAGAAGTCGACACTGGGTCGGACTATAGTATTACTGTTCACCCTATCTGGAAAGCTCCTTCATGCATTCAAAAGTGTATAACGACCCCGATCATAAATTTTTAGAGGAGCGGACGTGAATCTCCCTTGGAACATAAAGTCTCAGCGTCCAGACTGAGCAAAGGCGTTCAATCAGTGGTCGCTGTTCCAGAGACGCCTCTCCATGGCAGAGTAACAGTGGCTGAACAGACTAAGACGAACAGAAGGTGCGGTCAGAAGCCAGCTTGATGCTCTACGTAGAGTTCGCTGCCAGCCTTGCCCTTGAAAGACGATATATAAGCCACTATCGTTGCAGCCGATTTACGCTTCAACCCTCCACTTGCATGATCGATCAGACTTCAACTTACTTCGGCTTCTTGAGTAAGAGGCCATACAGTCTAAATCTCTACTTCGCCACACACTACGCTATTCTGTGGTACAGGAACACTCAGTCCTACTAGAACATCACAAGGCCCGCTATCAGTAACGAACATCTTGACTTCGATCAGTTCCCCCTCCAGAAACCTCCAATAGATCACGGCAAAATGCACGCCCCTATCCGTCTCCTCACTTATCTCCTCACCATCATCCCCTTCACAACAGCCGCCAAAGCGATCAACCCAAATCTCAACGCCATGCTCAAAATGGCCGCGTCAAACTCCGATAGAAACGCCCTGCTCGTCAAAAACGAAGACTGGCAGTATGACTTCTTCGACCACCCAAACTACAACAGCAGTGTTGGTTCTGTTATCACAGCCGACGCCGCGACATTCCCAGCACTCACAGGTATGGGTATCAGTTATGCTTTACTGAAACTCGGTCCCTGCAGCATGCTGCCACCACACTTTCATCAACGCGCCGACAACATCGTCATTGCAATCACTGGTAACACGACCAGTTGGATGATTGGTGAGAACGGGGTTCGAACTGTACAGATTGACATTATACCTTTTCGCATGACGATCTTCCCTCGGGGAAGTCTGCATGTCATGCAGAACAACGGTAAGTTTCCTGTAGAACTCGCGCCTCCAGTGGACTAACGCTAGGTAGACTGCGAACCAGCTCTGCTTCTCAGCGCCTTGAACAGCGAGGACAGCGGCACGCTGAATGCTTTCAATGCGCTCTGGAGTCTTCCGTCCGAGGAGATTCGAGCTGGCCTCGGTCGGGATGAGAACTTCGATACTGAACAGTTGGGCAAGAGCATTCCGCCAGTGGGAACTGGTGCTGTGAGAGGTAGTCCAGAGTGCCTGAAGAGATGTGGGATTGAGCACGGGAAGATGTGAGCTTCTTAGGTCGCAGAAGCTGGATAGATTTTTCGGCTACTTGTTGCATGGGGAGTAAGGAGTAGCTATTATCTTTGGTTTTACGATCTTACGATGTATGACTAGAGCAATCAACAATGGTACACGTTTGATGGCGTTACATTCTAAATGGGGTATCTATCATGAAAAAGTCTGCCGTTGGCGGCTGCCAGAGACTGGTGTATGCATAAGTGAAGTCTCTTGTAATTGCCATCAGAACGAGTTTCTCATCATATATCGAGTCAGACGAGACAGAAGACACTGTAATGTCCCACGGTCTCTTTGTTAGGCTGCATGCCGAACCCTCTGACGCCGAGGTACCCTGTTCCAACTAAGAAGATCGTCAACACCCAACCAGGGCAAGGAATGTCGTGAGAATGTAGCTACCGCACTTCTTTTGTAACACTCACATTCGAGAAGATTGTGTCCAGGCCGTCGCCGGTAAGCCTTCCGCTCATCATTCGTATGACTTCATCGGTCCATCTGAAGGCATCTACACGTTGGAAATCCAGTAGCGAGTTCAAGCCTTTGAGAATCCATTCCTGGATGTCAGTCGCGACATACTCATAGGCCATGACGAAACTGAACGCTGTGTGCAGTGCACCAATCGGCTTGGTCGACCACGCTTCTTCCCAAGTCTTGCAGATCTCGAGTGCCAAGGATTGATTTTCGGACTCCAGGACATTGATAATAGGGTCGGAAGGTGGAAGAAGTTTGATCAGGTACTCGTTCACCATGATGCAGAGAGCCCAGAAGCTGTTGTATCCAACGTTGTCGCGCCAGCTACTGAAACGATAGGCGGTCGCGATTGGACTGCCTTCCTCAACACTAGGCAGCTCAACGACGGTGACTCCGTTGTTGAACTTGGCATTCATGTTAACACCCAATGCACAAAATGAGTCTCGAAGGTCCTGAACCTTTCGGACCACATCATCTCGTGCAGATATGTATGCGAAGGGCGTCCGACCAGCAGATGATTCCTCGTTGGGTACTTCCAAAGTGACATCGGCGTTGTCAAAACTGTCGACGGAGAAGTCGAGTGAAGGACAGGTGTCCGGGGGATTAAAATCATGATCGGATCGGATTTCAAGGTCAGGGTCGATACATGAATCATTACGTGCGCGGTCCAGAATGTCTATCGAGTGCGCACGTCGGGTGCCTAAGTCTTTCAAGTCTTTCAGTATGTCCGGTAATCTGGCAAAAGCTCGTAGCAGATCAGTATGAAGCCGTTCGTCGAAGCCAAGTCCATCGTCATCGAAAGCCACGTCTCGCCATTCCGGTGCAGCGAGAAAGCACGACTTCCGTTCGTAGCAAGCAGATACAATCTGTAGTCTGTCAGAACTAGCTACATTCTTGCAACTTGCCTCATACTAGGATATCAAAAAAACTGTTACTTACAATTCCACCTCGGTTGAAACGTAGTATATCTTTCGCAAAAGGGTCTTGGAATTGTTCAGGTCCTTGTAGTTCCATCAACCGCCCAGCCCCTCCAACATGTGCAAGGTAACGGTTGCCTTTTCGGGGGCCCGCCAATGCCTTACGGATATGTCAGCTTAACGATAGCCATCAAACCTTGGCCACTTACTTCTACAAGTCCAAGTAGGACAGATGCGCAAAGTGTGTTTGTGGACATACCCTGTCGGGGATCTTCTAGACAGTTCTGGAGCATTTTTATCGCTCGTAGATACAGGTTAATGCTGACTATGTCGTCAGAGGTTCTCTTGTGCATGAGTGATGTGTGGGCGTCGATGAGTACAGCCACTGCTGCATCAAGAGCTGGGTTGTGACCAATCCTAGCAGGCACTTCGTGGATGAAGGGACCGAAGACAGACATTTGTAAGCCTGTACTGCCTGCCGAGATCGTGGCAACCAAGGCACGAGATAGTTCATATTGCTGAGTTGGCGATGGTTGGCGGTGGAGAGGCGAATGGGATGGGCTAACGCTCGCTGTGCTTGTCGAAGCAGATCGTACTGCTGGTTTCCTTTGTGAGCTCGTATCCCTGTGAGATATCCTAAACTTATGGCAGACCGATCCGTCTGCTGTATACTTCTCATGTACCTGGTTGAGGTAGCGCCGGTTTTGATCTGTCGGAGTTTCAGCATCTCTAAATGTGTCTAATATATGGAACATTGAACGTACCTGAGACGGGAGGAGTAGTTTTGGTCGTCTGGATCGAGCTTGTTCCGTTGATCAAGCTCGGCCCAAGGTCTTTGAAGGTGTGTCGTGCTGGAGGACCTGGGCAGCTTTTGCTGTTTTTCTGACAGTTGAGGCATGCCGGCCAAGTTTCATCTTGTAAAATGTCAGAATCCGGTAGTGCTTGGACTGATGTATGCTGTAGCACAGGCCATACCGCACTCTAGATTTCGTTAGACACAGTGGGCACAACGTGATGCAAACGTGACTTACTGATCTTTCTCCTCCTACACACCACACATCCAGTGCTCTTTGGAACACCTACCATGCTTGAACTTCCGCGATCGATACCTTTGACAAGCCCAGCAAGTCAATGTGCCAATCTTAGACCAACGATACCTCCAAACAAGGAAAGCCCAAGGAGAAGAGTCACGCAAGCTGTATAAATGATATTGCGGTATCTGTTATTCATGCAATGAGACGTTTGTAGATCCAGGCACAATTTCCAATCCTTGGTCCGGCTCGCGATCAGGAGCCTGACTGCGGCAGACAAGGCTTAGTTCGGCGGTCAAGATGAACAGGGCTGGCCATCTGAAAACCAGCGCTGGGTGCTCGGAGCGCTCAGGTCCCATGAATATTCGTGGATCACATGCTCGCAGGATGACTCCTAAAAGGGACGGCGCTAGCTACCCAAACGAACATCGATATTAACGTGGAGCGCCGATGTTCAGTTGCAGAGCCTAGGCAGACGCGGAAGACGTGTGGAGCTATGAGCCATCTTGCAGTATTCTTAGTAATGAAAAGTTTGGGGCATGCAGTGATGAGGTGCATCATCACAACTTGAGGGTGATGGGTGTGAACGCGTAAAGTAGCACGTGATTCTTATTACCTGGCCGTGTAAGTGTTAGTGCTTGCAAATCGTCATGGTTCTTTACGATTAGCGCCGTATCAGGGATTTGTAAGCAAAATAACGCTCGGCAAACTCAGGATACTTGCTTTCTGCTCAAGCTTCTACCTAGACCTGTTAGCCAGCCCAGTTCTGAAAACACAATGAACAGTTGCTGTCAACTATAGGAAAAGGACAGTTTAAGGGTTGAGCAGGCCTCGATCTCCAGAAACGGACATGTTTCTATGAGAAACTCTTTCGTTTTTTGTTTTTGTTGGTTGATTTGAATGAGAGGAAGGAACCTGAGGACGAAGCCCTATATACCTGTCACCCCGTTAGTCCGTTACTTCTAAACTTCTCGTTCCTCAGGGGGGGGGGGATGAAATTGAAAACTATCAGGGTTGCCTAACAAACGATCCTCGGTGGGTTGGCACTGTACATATCCGCGCCGCATCGCTTTCTTTTTCCCGAAGTCGGAAAATCTCAAGCTTCAGCACTGTGCGCCGCTCTGTATCCAGCTGCTACTACCTTCACTCTAAGCTGTGCCTTGGGACCAGCTCGCTATTTCACAGCAGCGTAACAGGCGCAGCAGACACTCGCTACACCTGATGCGAAGATGCAGTGGCGTAGGGTTTGGGGTAATATAGTAACTAGTTGTGTTTCGTGTTCTGCGCTGGGTGCCTTGGCGTCAGGGTACGTTGTGTGCTGATGTGGGGGCTGTGTGAGCTGGTAAGCTAGCCCCCACAGGCGTGTGTTTCCCTGCACCTATCATAAACACGTACGCCGGTATCAGCGACATCACGCCAACCCACTGTGAAAGGCCTCCCAGGCTTTACCAGCGAGACATTGGGATCACTGACATCACTATCTCTCAATGGGTTATCTTTGGGATTGCCAGAAGTACTACAGAAATGGGCCAGACATACAGACTTTGCTTGCCTGCAGCACCTTACCCTTGACGGGGATTATAAACACACCGCACGTTCACTTAATGGCGAGACAATGGAGTGGATTACCCAGAACCATTTGTTTCCTCAGCTGAGAACACTTAAAGTATGTCTTAATCGCGACGATATGTTTCACGAACGTCCGAATTACAGTGAAAATGCAGTTTCATTCTTTCAGACTTTTGAATCTCTTGAGGAGCTATCTATCCATGGGCCTATTGACTTACAAATCATGAACGCTGTTCTATTGCATCATGGGCATACACTTACGAAGCTCGATCTGCGTCCTTTAGAGTCAAAATTTAGTGCCGGTAATGGGCGTTACAGACGAGATATCCCCATGGAGTTTTCTAAGAACAACTTTCTACAGATTCAGGCTCAGTGCCCAGTACTAGAAGATCTCTCTATTCCAGTCAAGCGCAACAGATCCAGCGCGTCAGAGGCCGAGATGTACAGATGCTTCGCCGAAATGAGAAACTTGCGATGTCTCTTTCTTATTCTAGATTGTTCAAATTGGCGAGTCTCTCGAGACAGTACGTACAACCCCCAGTTTGATGGGGAAGATCAAGAGCTTGTGGACGAATACGACAATGTGAAGAAGCACGTTTTGAGGGAAACTTTTATCAATTGTGCGGTGGACGAGGCGCTGGCACGGTCCATCTGGATGCACATCAGTCAGATTAAGGCTGGTAGACAGTTGAAACGCCTCAAGTTGTGGACTACAGGGGGTAGTGACTACGGTGGGGCGGGCTTAACGTCCTTCAGCAAAAACGTGGTCGAAGTTCTGAGTCGGTCATGGCTAATTGAGCGCAACCTGCGAGACGACCAAGAGGGTTTCACTGTTAGGGAATTGGGAAAGCGTGGAAGGGAGATCAGTGATTCAGATGTAAGCAATAGTAGTGGGTCGGGGGCTGGACAAGTATTCCGTACTATCTGGCCTCGCAAAGAAGGTAGCAAGGATTGGCGAGATGATTGGTTGAGTTTTCCTCTCCAAGTCTAGAAATCTCAGAGGTTTTGGTTTGTGGGCCATTTCCGATCTCATCTATTATGCCTCATGGCAGCCAGGATATGCTAGGCTTGAAGTTTGTTATATAACAAGGTATTGCCCATCTAATAACTTACGTGTATCTGTAAAACATAATTTGCACTCCATCAACGCTTCGGTCACACCCCTACTAGTGGTCGACGAAGTAGCCCTATGCACGGCTGCCGCGGTTAGCAAATTCTTGGGGCACGTATAGACCAAAGGCTTGCAGGTAATACTGAGGAAGTAGGAATTCATCCGCATCCGCGGCCGTTGACGGGCTTGCTCTAGAAATAGCTATATGGGAGCGGGACATTGATCAAGCCGTGTCAAACGAGCACAAGTGGACACCGGACCAACTGTTGATCCACCGCGGCGAAGCTTCCAGGTTCTTGATCTCACAGTGTCCTGTTGCATCCTAAGGTACTTCGTGGTATTGCCTATTCCAGCACAACAGTGCGAGGTACACGATCATTGGCTACTTGCTCATTGGTGATTGCGGACGTTGTCCGTCCGCTATCAAGAGTCAGAGGAATGCAGCTACACATGCCTGGATGAAACACGAGTTATCAAAGCTTTGTATACGCACGACTGCTCCTCCAGACGGGACAACCTGGTAAACATCTGAGTGAGTAGTCCCAGTTTATGGTTCCCGGATACAATTCCAGCAAGTTTTGTGCTCTCTCTGTCAGTGTTTGACAGTTCTATGTAGCGCAAGTACACTCGCGGCAAATGAGTGCAGAGGGATCTCAATATAACTTCTAGCCACAGGAGCCTGTGGAAATTGAAAAGTTGATGATTTTAGACACTGGTGTAGAACCAAGGGCCTGAAGTCGGACAAACTCTGCGCCCGATGATTTCTTGCACCACCTGTATTTCTTCGCCATAAAATCAGGTATGATATGTTACAGTGTCAGAGCACTGAAAGGCTTCGAACATTCCTCTCGTGAAGCTGCCATGCGCGCTTTGCACCCTACAAGGATCTGAATAATCAGACGATTAAGTGTTGTACGTGTTTTCTGTTACGGAGCCAAAGAACATCTAACGGAGTGAAAGGTGATTTATTTTGGGTTTCGACGCCACAATCCAGTTTGCATGAGCATTGCGTAAACCGCCCTAACCCTGTCACCAATCGGGCGGCCTCGGTTTCCTCTCTGCTGACCAGCTCTTCGACTTTCCCGAGCTTGGGGTAGAGTCGTCCTTCACGGGCCGGACACGCATGGTCCCTGCAGAAGCTCGAATGCTTAAGTTCCATAAGCTAGCCGTTGCATGCACCGCAAGCTACATACCGTTTTGATCCTTCGCAGCGCTCCGCATCCCCGCTACTCGCTAAGCCAGCTAACCTTTCGGGCATACACGGTCCTCAACGTCACATCTCATGTCACTGAAGAGCACGATCCTTCTCGCTTGCTCACCGGTGCGGGACGCTTAACGCGTTTTCTAAACACCTACGGTACTTGTCTCGGAACCAAGGTGCTAACTGCGTCAGTTCCCAGCCGTAGCATGCAGTAAGCACGCCTATCAAGCCTTGGATGTCGAGGGCGTACCATCTCGTCGCCATTCATCATTGTCTCAGTGCAGGGTTTCATGACAAGGCGCGCGAAGGTAATATTGATAGAATCGTACGGAGTTTTGATCCCTATCTGTCAACCGGTGAACGGTACCTAAGCTAAACGTCAACACCTGTTCTGCCGCCCTATGCGCACCAATGGCGTGCACGTCTCCTCGCAAGGATGCATGTATCGCACATGGATTGAGTCATGAGAGTTACTGAGCGCGACGTGCCCGTGTCGTACCACCAATGTTCAGGATTCTTAGGTGAACGCTTCTTCGTCTCTAGAATCATCAGACCTGTCGACTTGTCTAGGCTGCTCTTGCTCCACCCTTGATTATCTTCAGTAGTACGCCATCCAGTTTTGGCATCTCATCGTCTGGGTCAAAACAGGTAGATAACATCGCCGCTGACAGTGTGGAACCAGCCACAGTTGTTGCGTGAGCGATTTCTGCACGCCCGATGTCTTCCAATGCTGAGGACTGGCCAGACTCTTGGTCGATTGTCCTGGCTTTAGGGAGCAGTCGATGATTCTACGGATAGGTTTGACAATTAGTCCACAACGTATTCATTGATAATGCCAATTTTAAGCCTACCCAGGATTCTCAAGGAACAGGAGGCCGAGTATCGGAGCGCTGTAGTGCTCATGCATTGTGGAGAGAGACTTACATGTCTTCGGTGCGGGACTTTGAGTTCACGCAAAATTGACACCCTCATTCTCCCTCTAGCCGTCTCTTCAAAAGATTGCAGTGTTCAAGTCTGCAGTATACTCGGGGTTCAGGCTGCTTATTCAATACCTCAGCAGCTATTGATGTAAACAAGCTGTATAGCAACATAACCCAAAGGACAGACTCACGCCGACATCAATGCTCATCAAATTGCGAAGTGTAGTCCGAAAATCTTAAGCTCGTGAACAGTCTAGTTTCTAGAACCCGTACATACAACGCCATGCTTTTTGGTATAACCCAACGCCAACATGTTCCATGCTCATCATTAAAACGCCTTGCAAATGCTCCAGCTTGCTGCACTACGATGCAGGCCTAGCTAAAATGGATACCCTCCTGGTTGAACGCGTACAACAACCTCAAGAAATCTCCCTCCTCACATAGTCTCGGCCTCTTCTCCGCAAGCTGTGTGTCGTCCTCCAGAACCTTTCGCACCTTTTCACGGACCAACTCACTGACTCGGCCCTTCTTCTTGCGGTGCATGCCCTTCTCGTGCTTCTTCCGCGATTCAGCTTGCAGCTGCTTGAAGAAGTCTGGTAGCTCGTCATCTGGGTCGTCGGGGTCGGAGAAGCCTTTGAAGTCATCGTCATCGATGTCCATGGTCTCTGGCTCTGCGGTCATTTCATCGGCGTTGAGCGGTGTGTCATCGATCTCGATGTCGTTTTGCGCGCAGAAGAGACGGTAATTTTGAGAAAGGAGTTCGAGCACAGCGCTGGTGCCCAGGAATGCAGCTCGCAGTGTGCGGTTCTTGCGCACGAATGCAATTCGGAGCAGACCATCCCACTCTTCGTATGCGATCTGTGGGCGTGGGTTTTTCGGCTCGATGCGAACGACGTTGGACTCAACCAGCGGCGGAGGGTTGAAGTTGTTGCGACCGACTTTCATGATATGGGACACCTTGGCCCACATTTGTACGTTGACTGAAAGACGGGAGTAGAGCTTCTCGCCCGGTTTGGCGAAAAGACGCATAGCAAATTCACGCTGAAACATGAGAATGCAGGATCGCGGTGGGTTTGGCAAGCTGAGGAGCTTGAAGACGAGGGGCGAGGAAATCTGGTAGGGTGTGTTGGATATGCAGACGTCGAAACGGGGGAGCTCAGTCTTGATGACATCACCAAGCATGACTTTCAGTCGCTTTCCCTCTGGTGTGCCTTGTACACGTTTTGTCAATTCGGCGGCCATTCGAGGATCCATTTCGACTGCTGTGACGGCTTTGGCTGCCTTCAGGATCAAGACTGTCAAGTTTCCAGTACCGGGACCGACTTCGAGAACGTGGTCAGACTGCTTCAAGTGGGCCTTCTGCACAATTGCACTGGCGACACCAGGATTCTTGAGGATATGTTGACCGAGGTCCTTGTCCATCTTGAAGATCGAGTGGGCAGCGGCTTGTTTGGCGGAGGGCTTGGAGTAGGGCGTGCTATCGCCAGCGCCTGAGGCGCGCTTTCGCTTGTCCTTGGGCATCGTGGTGTAAGTTTGGGCTGTCTCGGCGTATGCGTATGCGTGCAAGGCACTGGTGTTGGTGGGATGGATAATTTTTGGCGTTGACCTCGCAATCGATAAGAAAATTCCCAGGGTTCGCGGGGAGGAACGCACGTGTTTTCGCGCTCTTGAGTTGAGACTCCAGTATACACTTTCTGTGATTGTTGAAGGTATCAAGAACGTATTTATTCCATTTTCTTCAGCTTATGGTCAGATAGAGGCCTACAGGATGTTTTTGACAGTACAGCACATGTCTACTTTCCACCAAGTTCTTTGAGAGCGGGCGGCTGTCACGTCCGAGCTTCCCTGCAACATAAGAGCCTCGACGCGTGACGTTTGGCCGAGTTACGACTTGATCCTCATCAATTGCCGCGTTGAGTAGAAGAAGGCGTTCATCCACCTGTATGAATCATTCAAGGTTCAGGCCGTCCATTCTCTCGATATCTACTTCCGTGCATCGTCACTCTCTTGAGTTGTCTTTGTTCTTTCCCTCACGCGCCGAGCTGTACTCACTCACTCGTCGCATTTTCGACAACTCTCACTTCTTGCACAAAAACACGCTCATATTTGCGAGAGGACTGCACACGGTTCATCTGCCGCGATTACGTCTCCCAGTTACGCTATCACAATTCTCTCACCTTCACCTTAACTACTCCAAATTTTCGAATCTGAACACCACTATTGCTCGTATACACAACTCAGCCTCTGTCAACACATCCACATTCTCGTCCAACACAATGGCGAAAAAGATTGCCGAGTCTCCAGATTCGTCGTTGTCACCGGCCCCTGAGGACCTCAACGCTCCAGTTGAGACTGAAGTTACTGTCAAAGCCACGACTGATGGCAAGAAGAGGAAAGCAGAGGCCACTGTCAAGACAACGAAGCGCGTAAAGAAAGAGGAGGTCAAGGAAGAGGAACCAGTGATCACAGGAGCTTCCGAACCACTCCGCAAGAAACGTGCAACTACTAAGAAGGTGAAATATGAAGAGGATGCAGACGACAAGACTGAGGGTGCAGATGGTGAGGCAGCAAACGTCATCGAGAAGACCGTGAAGAAGAAGGTCACTCGCGCAAAGAAAAGCAAGGAGCCAGTGCCTCCGCTTGAAGAGCGCACTACTGACACCAAGTTACGAATCGGCGCTCATGTCAGTGTCGCTGGAGGTTAGTTACAGCCCATCATAAACACCTGATGAGAGGAGAAACACAGACTAACGCGGCCCGGCCGATCGTAAATTAGGTGTGCATAATGCCATTCCCAATTTGTTGCACATTGGGTATGGTTTCCCGTTACTACTCCTCACTATGAGAGTCTCAGCTGACATGAC
Organism: Neodidymelliopsis sp. IMI 364377; assembly: GCA_027946375.1. Lineage (NCBI taxonomy): Eukaryota > Fungi > Ascomycota > Dothideomycetes > Pleosporales > Didymellaceae > Neodidymelliopsis > Neodidymelliopsis sp. IMI 364377. The sequence continues at coordinate 20,844 of JAPEUT010000386.1, forward strand.
AGTGCCAACGCATTCGCCATGTTCATGAAGAACCAGCGCAAATGGGACAACCCAGACATGGACCCGGAGCACGCCACCCTCTTCATCGACGGCTGCAAGAATCACAACATCGAGGTCGGCGACTGCTGCCTCCCCCATGGCTCCTACCTGGTAAACCTAGCACACCCCGACCCGGAGCGCAAGAAGCAAGCCTACGACTGCTTCCAAAACGACCTGGTCCGCTGCCACAAACTCGGCATCAAACTCTACAACTTCCACCCGGGCAACGCAAACGCCACCACACGCGAAGAAGGCATCAAACTCATAGCCGCGAACCTCAACCGTGCACACGCCGATCCCGCCACCGGCTCCGTCATCACGGTGCTGGAAACCATGGCCTCGCTCGGCAACACCATCGGCGGGACCTTTGAAGACCTCTCGGCCATCATCTCGCACGTCGACGACAAGTCGCGCGTCGGCGTCTGCCTCGACACATGCCACGTCTTCGCCGCAGGCTACGACCTCCGCTCTCCAGACTCGTACGCACAGGTCCTGGAGAAATTCGACGAGGTGATAGGATTGAAATACCTCATGGCGCTGCACGTCAACGACAGCAAAGCCCCGCTCGCTAGCTATCGCGACCTGCACGCGCGCATCGGAACAGGGTATCTGGGTCTTCGGGCGTTCCATAACCTAGTTAATGATGAGCGCATGCACGGATTACCCATGGTGCTCGAGACGCCCGTGGACAGCGTGGATGCCAACGGGAAGAAGTTTGAGGACAAGGCTATCTGGGCGCGGGAGATCAAGATGCTGGAACGGCTCGTGGGGATGGATGTTGAGAGTGAGGAGTTTAAGGAGCTGGAGAAGGGGTTGTGGGAGCAGGGGGAGGGGGAGCG
>JAPEUT010000387.1:0-21668 GCA_027946375.1 Neodidymelliopsis sp. IMI 364377
GGCTACTAGTATATATATTCTATCTAAACCCTAAGGCTTAGGCCTTAAGGATTTATCTTATATTAATTTATCCTATCCTACTTTAGTAGGAACCTCTATCTTCTCTATATTTAATTACCTACCTATAGTAACCTTATATTATAGTTCTTAATTAATAGAGCTCTTTAACTAATCTAGAAGGAAGGCTATTATATTACACTACACTAGTATTTTACTATTATTTTCTAGTTCTCTATATATCTATAGTTGTTAGAATATTAGTTATAAGTATTATAATATAAAGGTAATCTTCTAATCCTCTAATTAGAAGGCTAAAGAGTCTAACTAAAACATAATTTAAAGCCTTAACTTAAAGTTATAATATTCTCTAATTCTCTTACCTTTAAATATAGGTATTTTCTTAATCTTTAGGCCTCTATAGTTAGCTATTATAATATTATTATATTATATGCATTACGCTAGTTAATTAAGTAACTCTTTACTTTTATAGCTAGCTACTATAGAGAAGAGAGAAGAGGTTATAAACCTAGTATCCTTCCCCTAAAGGTCTTATTCTATTATTCTAACTTCCTGTTCTAGGTCTTATAGTTCTATTTATTCTTAAAGTTTATAACACTAGTGTTTAAGCTGTGTTAGGCGTTCTTTAAAGCTGCGTATTACCTCTACAGGCTCTATAGTCTCTATAGGGACCTTAGGTTAGTCTAGAACTAATTCCTCTATTATATATACTAAGCTACTACCTTATAAGTAGGTTAATAAATTAAAATTTATAAAGGTTACGTAGCAGCAGGCACAGATAATAGAGGTATAAGTGTAATAAGATTAATTTATGCCAAGCCCTTCTGGCTGCGTGGTTGGTTTTTATTAGTTGCGCCTAGACGCTAGCGTCACGACGGTCTAGCGCCGTCGACGCTCCAACACCACAGGTGTATCACGACAACCTCCTTACAATACGAGACCGGTATTTATTCACTCTCACTACTACTGCTACTCTCTTCATCGCTGCTCTCGTTGTCGTTGCCCCCAAAGTCCATTAGAGGCTTCGTCTGCGCTAGCTTGCCCAGATTCATTGTCCGTGGATCAAAGGTCTTGGTCTGTGTCGTAACATGCGCAGCCTTGGTGTCTGCTAACTGTTCTCTCAAGCTCCGGAAGCCAGTGTAGCGTCGGCGATCGGCTGCTTGAACAGACACGGACTGACTCGAACGCGGGGCTTGCGATGACTGCTGTGTTGGTAGTGGAACTGGAGTCTTCTGTAGCGGCCGTTCTAGTTGCGAGGGTGTGAATCGGCTCGTCTCGAGTACCGCAGGCGTCGAGTTTGTGGTAGCGTTGATTGGAGGTGAAGAAGGGGGTGCACCTTTCGTATGAGAGTCGGTTGTGGACTCAGCAGGAAGGTCAGGCATCTTAACATCTTCGTCCTCAGAGCTGTCTGATGAAGATTCACTTTCGCTCTCCCCTTTATCGTTGTTAGCCTGGGGAGACGCAGCTTGGGAGAGCATAGTCGATACTGCGTCAAAATCGTCCTCGCTGTCGGATGCATCTGGTGTTGGAGAATGACTCAAAAATCGTGCCGGTCGTCGCGAAACAGCGGGTGAAGATCTTGTTGAGACAGCAGCACTAGCGGACCGTGATCTGGTAGTGTTATCTTCGATCGCTGTGCTATATAACTCTTGCCCAGCGAAGCCTTCGTCTTCCAAGAGGGCTACAGTTGGAGATGCTGCGCGAGGAGTTGACTGCTGGACTTGTGTACGCTCTTCGGCATCATTCTTCGGTTGTGTCAGGCTGTCGAAATCCCACGTCTCGGTGCTCCAAGGTGTAGCTTGACTGGACTCTTGCCCAGAGGGTGGTCTATGCTGAGACTGAGGAGCTATCTGTACGTTACTCGCGTCATCCATCACTTCGATCTCTTCCTGATTTTCATCCTTCCCTTCGGTGGCTGACTGGGCAAGGGGGCTAATGTCGTCAGAGGGTGCTGCTGTCTCATCGGTTTGATTGGCGAGAGCTTGGTTTGTTGAAATATTGGCCGCTCCAGCAAGTGAGTCCTTGCCGAGCAGCGCCACAGCCTGCTGCTGTTCGTCATCGGAGTTTGAATAATCCGTAGATGAAGATTCTGCACTGGATATTACGATAGCATCATTTATGGGATTTGTAGCGATATCAGAGTCAAGCTTGCCAGCTGACCCAATGGGTTCGGGAATCGCTTTAGGCTCGGTGGATGAAAATGCGATAGTACCTGGATCTACGCTTGACAGTGCTTGCTGGTCCTTCACAAAGTTTTCTGCTATGATTCCAGTATGTCCATTTGCGAGTGGTGAGCTCTTTGAGGTACTTCCGCGCTCAAGATTGCACAAGTTAGGAGGCAGAGGTACCTGAGATCGCCGTGGTGTAGTTGCGATAGCTAAATCTGATATCTTCCTCGCAGGTGAGGGCATCGCTGGAGACTTGCGTAGTCTGGCCACTGGCTTCTTGAAGTGGTCAGGCTGACTTTCGTTTGGTGCCTTTGCGATCCCCTCGGCTTTCCGTGACTTAGTACTTGTCAGTCGTCTAGTGTTCAAAGGCAAAGGAACTGGGCTTTTCATCAAAGTGAATTGGGGCGCTGGCGGCTGAAAAGGGAGTTGAGTGTTTGGAGTTTCAACACTAGAAGTTACAGGTGCGGCCTGCGTTGTCACTGGAACACGGATCTCAGGAGATGATGTGTCACTTCGATCGCGACTTTTGGCACTGCCACTCCGTGCGGGAGAAGCTGTACCAGTTCGAGGCCTGGGATTACATTGAGACGCATCCAGCAGTTTCTGCAGGTACTCCATTCGCGATTGGGTTTTCGCACTAAGGACCTTTTCGCTCTTTGGCGTTGCGTTGTTCGAGGGTGTAGCGGCAATTGACGGCGTAGCTGTTTTGCTCTTCGTGACTGGTTTGGTTGCAGATGCTCTTGTTGCAGGGGTGCTTGCAGCTTTGCACTGTGTACCACGCTTTACTCTAGCAGGTGTTGCGATCAAAGATTTCCGAGAAGGCCTTTTTAAACTACCAGGTTTGATGGACTTGCCTAGGGTATGCCGCGCAGATGTCTGTATGCTGTGCGGCTCATCCTCTGCAGCTTCATCTAGGAATGAAGCTGTCAAATCGGCCTCTTCCTCGTCTTCGTCGCTCGTGCTCTGACCATTGCGTCGCGAGCTAGCTGCAACTGCCTCTTGTGGGGTCGACTGTATGTCGTCGTGTTCCAGTCGCTGAAACGCACGCGCCTTCTTGGATATAGGCGCAGAGGCTTCCATTGGAACTGGAGCTTTGTTTGTAGGCTTGCGAGGTAGCTGTCGTGCCATGTTTAGCATATCGACCTCTTTCTGTATTGTTTGCGCCGAACGCGGCGACCGACCATATGTCTTCGCAATCTTAGCAGGCTTGTCTGGGGTGTCTTTCATTTGCATGAATTCTGGCGAGCTGGGCACCTGATAAACGTCTCGGCGTTGCCGAGTTGTTGGAGCGGGTCTGGGCTCCACGTCGGATGACGAAACTGGCGACTTGAGTATGGCCACTTCCTGAGCATCCATTTCTGGCGGCTTGACCAGCTCTGGTGCAGCCTGCACGGTTCTCTTCGCCTTGTTCGTATCGTTCCCTGGCGCTTCGTCCGGTTCTTGTAGCTCGTCGCTCACTGGCTGCTCCACGTTGTCTTCTGACGGGACGCGTGACGTTTCCGATCGAGATGTAGCGCGTCCTCCGTTGGGTACAGGCCCTTCTGAAGCTGATAGAATTCGCCTGTCAAAAGGCTTGTGTGACGGTGCAGCATCGATGCTGCCGAGCTCAGGCGACTGCTCAGGCTCCGGCGATTCTTGCTTGATACCAATAGAACTAAACGCAACCTGACCTGTCACCATGTGACCCAGCTCGACCAGCGACATGCCCGACTTGGATCGCACGGAGCGTCCCTCAGCTTCCACATCTTCTCCACGGTCTGGCGCAACAGGCTGCGCTTCGGTCGAGAGGATCGGGCGATTCGGCGAAGGGTCACGCTCTTCTTGTGCGCTCGGTAGTCGCTGGGATTCGACGCGGCGCCGCTTGTTGGTGCCTTGATCGACATCGTCTCCGTGGCGTTTCTGCGCGCCAGAGGGCCGCAGCTTAGAGCCAGGCACAACCGACGTCTCGCGATATACGAAATGAGGAATAACCTTGATCATGTGCATCTTGCGGTCCGGTTCGCCCTCAAAGATGGAACCAACCGTATCTGTCATGTCGAGGTCGCAGTCGTAGGCATCTTGGAGTTTCTTGATGCTAAATGCTGCCGCCTGTCGCGCGTTGAGGTAATTTGTCTTGTATCGCTGCTCGATTTCGTTCCAGACAGTTTCGAACGTGTCGTCCAGCTGCAGAGGCATTGCGAACTTGCGTTCTTTGAAAGCTTCCAATGCTTCGTCGCGGTAGAGCCCATGTGCGTTTTCCTCGGCCAGTGACTCGACCACGACGGTCAGTCGCATGCGCGTGCCTGGAGCCGCCATTTCTGGAGAGTTGTGCAGCTGGAGATGGAGTAGGAAAGCGCCTACGCAGCCTGCGCTGGAGCGCGACGGAGCTATCTTGGTCGGACCTTAGGAGCAGAAAGTTCAAAAGTGGAGCCGTGTTCGCTAGCGCTGCCGGACCCTAGTTGCCCGCACTCACCTCACCGTTAACGACAGCTTCAGCGCCCCACAGCTAGCATCACATTTCTTATAACTTGTCAAGACTTCAGAAATGTAGTATAAAGAGTTTTCATCCCTGTTAGATGTGGCACCACCGTGGAAGCACAGGGTAGGAGCCGGTCGGGGTGTGCACGTGAACACGCGTTTGCGTTCGAACCACTGACACCATAGTTATAGCACGCGACCTGCGTCTCTGGAAAAGTATGTATCGTCAGAACGGCATGAGCTGGCGCTTCTCAGCTGTCATCCATCTCGTATCTGCTCTAGATTATTTGAAAGTCTTTTTCTACCTCGAAAGGCTCTTGCACTAGGCATATACAAAAGATGCGGTGCGTGTTTTGAATTGACGACGCGTGTGATTTGTCAAACGAAAAGAGCGATGGGAGCTCTACAGTGTGCCAGCTCCAATTTATGTCAGTTCATTTGGTGCAGTTCATCACATCTAGAATGAATGTCGTTCCTAAACTACGCGCATCAAGCCTCTGTGCAGCCCGCGCTTCTTATACAGCACAGGGTGCACGTGCAGCACACATTATGCTTCTCATCGCAACAAGCTCCGGAGCTGCAAGACAAGCCCTCTCACCTTCACCACTCCCTGCCTCTCCACTCTCAGGCAGCCATCTTTGACTTACGAGCTTTCGAAAGTCCCACCCAGATCTAGGACCGTCACTAACGGCAGCCTGCATTACAATTCGTGCTTGCACCTGTGTTCCACGTGTGCCCGACAGCCAACAGCGACCTACGCGATGGCCGAGGGCTCAAAGAAGCGGCGCGTAAGTCATCGTCAGCCCACATATGCGGGGCCCAACACTGATTGCAACCGCCTTCTCAGTCTCCAAGCCGCTCAGCTGTTGACAAGAAGATACGGCCGGCATCTGCAGACACCTTTGTGTCTTCTCAACGAAGCTCTAACGATAGGCATCTGAGCAGAGCCAAGTCCGACTTTCGTGGTCATCTCAATCACTATTTTCCGCACACTACGACAAGTGGAATTTCACTGCCAACAAGTGACGACTACACCTTCCGCATACAGGTCATATCAACCACAACAGATGTCAACACGGATCTGTTCAAGAAAGCGGTGCCAGGTCTTGTCAAGATCTGCTTTCCTCAAAACATATTGGAAGAGATTGGAATCGACATTGTAACTCAGCATATGCACAGTGAGGGGGCTTCTGAGCGGAACATCACGCAGATGAAGGATATTTTTCGCTCCGAGATGATCCATCGAGTCATCTGGATGCTCGCCGACTACCTCGACACACCCTTGAAGATCGAGGCGAGTGTCAAAGCCGTCATAGCCGCCAGTGCTGGTCTTCACGGCGATAAAATTGGCGAGGATGTGCTGGGCGATATCATCAAAAGCCTCAAAATGTTGAAAGAGCAGGTTTCCGGCAGCTCAACGCAACGGTTGGCGAATGACACAAACATGGAGACCTTGGCACACAGCGACTCCGATCAAAATGTGCTGCAAAGCGATGACCACACTTTGACACATTCTGATGAGCTCTATGCAGATGGATCACCGACTTTCGCCTCAGATAGATCTGTCAACGAAGGAATTTGAGCCACCGCAAAAGTCGAAGAAGAAGCTCAAACTCCCCTTCGAAGAGTGCCTAAAGCAAAAGACTGATCTAAGTACTGAAGCCCACGACTACTTGGACGATCTAGCTTCGATCCGCCGTCCCGAAGATATTTTGGGTCAACACACAAGGAAAGGCAAAGAGGGTAAGATCTCTACTTTGTGGCGCTGGGACGTCAAAGACGATGTTTCTCCAGCAACCGTGAAAGCAAATTTCAATCGAGCAAGCGAACTTTTCGCTTATCATGCCTTGCCAGTTGTCAAACGTCAACTAGGACCTCAGGCTAAACGCAAGGAGCTTCGACAGGAGATACAATCAATACTTACCGGAATGTCCAACAGAGAGTTTGAGAAATGGATCGATAGCTACGGGAAGCTTAAGCAAGGTGACATTACAATGTTGCAAAAGAACACTCTCATCTCTGCACTCGCCGATCGGCGCGCTTTCTCTTCCGTACCCGATCCTGGTACCATGGAGACCAAGGTCATAAGTACTGGAAACTTGACTACTGGCAGTGACACGCAAAGGAACAAACTCTAAGGCATTCAAGGTCCATCGGTTGTGGGAGGGACCATAGTCAAGCACGAATCTGACGTGGACAAAGATGTATCAGAGGCTGCATCCTGTAACGACATACAAACAAGAGGCTCTGCTGTTAATTTGACATCTTCGACAACCGTAGAACCAGCTATCCAGGGCACGACTTCCATACGCGACGGACACAATATTGCGTGTATCAGTCAGTTCGCATCGACTCTCAGAAGGGTACGTATCTTAATGTACCGACACGCATGGCGCTGACCTTTTTCAGCCTGAGCGGAGAACATCTGCTACTCCAATAATCGATCTTCTTTAGGGACTTACTACGTTTAAGCACGGACAGTATGATGAGGTTGTAAACACGTTGGTCAATAAAGCTGTATCACGTACCGCGGTTCAGGTACGATCAATAATGGGTCGAAATGAAACCCGCTAATGTTGCTTAGACAGTGCAAATTCCACAATTCCATGGCTACAATGTGATTCAAACTGTGCAAGGACTTAGTTCTAAGCTTTACCAATGTCTTCGTCTCAAGAATCGGAAAAACAAGCACAGCAAGTGCAGGATGGAGTTGGAGGCTAAGTTGTCTCCATGGGTGTTGGCAAGGGTTCCTGCATTTCCGGAGCTGCTTTCAGAATCTTTTATATTCGCGCTTATCAAGCCCGTGAGCACCATCCGTGATAGAAGTTAATGCGCAAATGCTGACCAGACTTCAGTTCCATACAATCGTGTTGGATCTGGTTTGCAATCTGCAGGACCCGTTCTCGGGTCCAGGCAAAATCGTGGTTCAAGCTCGACTTTTCTTAGCACTGTATCAGAGGAATATCTCTCCGGTACGTGACATATTCGAGCTTTTTGTTTTTAGCGTCGATCTCTCTAACTCTCCTAAGCACACGACTTGCGGCCCAAGCCGAGGAATCATTTCCAATTCCATCAATTCAATCCTGGGAGAGCGTCATATGGACGAGAAGAACGAAGCGTGTTCTTCTGGAGAGACACCTGCGCTTCCTTGCCTTTGGGCATAGAGACAAATTTCCAGAATTGGCGCCCACAACATTAGTGAGGACTTGGGAACAAGAAACAGGCCAGGTCTGGTAAGGATAGCAGTTCCATCCGACGTGAGTGCCTTGTGCTTCGATGCTTGCTAAAGGAGTCAATGTCACGACACACATGGATATAATATCTACTGAGCGACGATGACAGGAACCTTCAGGTGAAGTGAATAGTACGTTGATCACCTTACATTCGCTCATTAAATGCTTCGCAGCCGAGGCGACGCTTGATTATGGTCTACTATTGGCATGGTTGACATACTCGCCCCAACGCGGTGCTGTCTAGTTCCTATCTCCAAAGTCGTCTCGCCATGTCTTTGTTCGATCACGCATCCGACAAGCTATGTACAATATCTGCAGCAGCTTACAACGACCTTTGTACAAAATGAAAACAATATTCAGGTTCGATGTGTTCTTGGTGTCGCTTGTTGCAAGTTGTGTTAGTCGCAGTGAACTCTACTGTGTTGGTCCTCAACCGACACGTCGGAAGATATCTGAGTAGGGTCAAGTTAAAGTCGGTGTTCCAGAGTAAATTCTTGGATGAAGACTGCCCATCAGATATGTAAGACCTATCGAGCGACTACCGTTTTTTCCTTACTATATGTGGTGCCGCTCACGAACCTGTGCAAGTCTAGGGTCACCCCTGCAGTATTATAGAACCTACGACTTGACACCATGAAGACCTGAGAAGATGAAAGTTGAATGTCTCAGAATTACAACTCGTACTTCTCTACATGGTGTGTTCCGTCTCTGTCGATTCAGCTCTGCGCAAGCGGCTAAGTATGGCGTTACGTACCGACATCGCCCTGCTTCATCCGAGATGCACAACTAGTAGACCAAGACCCACACCTTGCATCTCCATGATCTGAGTATCTATCCCTGCGATTGGCGAAGGGTCAACGCATGCCCTCTGCCCAGATTGCCCAACGTCGGCGATCAACGCTATCGGATCGGAATGCGTATCCGACCAATGAACGTGTTCGGCGCGCTGGGCCGAGGAGACCAATACGCTACCTGACGTCTTTGACACCTGCATGTAAGTCATCGACTAAGATCTCTACTCATCGCCAAGACTAGATCGCGGCATGTGGACCAACAGAAAGTAACTCTAGATCTTCGGCCTTCCCGCTGGGGTTCCAAGATTTAATACGCTACAAAGTTCAGGGTTACAGTTTCAGCAGGTGACGCTTAGGTCTATGCATGAGAACTGAAAATCGATGACTTTGTCGTAGCACATGGGTACAAGATCAAGTGGAATATTTTGTGGCATTCGAAGCCTGACCATGAAGTCAGACGACATCACACCCGATAACATTCTATCTACACAGAAAGAGGAATGACACACTGACCAGTGACATTGCTGGCATTCCCCCAAATGAGTCAGTCGCGTGCATTAATCTTTTTTTACATGTACCTTAAACTCTTTCAATCTCCAGCAAAACCCGGGACATTCAATTTACTCCTGTGTTGCACATTGGCGATATTCACGGTGCAGATGAAGCGGATTCTGATTGCAACCTGCGAACCAATTATAAACTGTGCGGGGGCTGCATGTCTTTGCCTGCCTTGAAATGTCATAATATCATTATTGAACCTCCACCGCGCTCGAGTGCGAGCGCAATCGTTTCATCAATAATGCAGGGTCAGCGGATTGCACAACGCCCGAAAACAAAGCCCATCCAATGACGATACCATCTAAAGCTGCAACTGTGTTTTGTTTTTTTTGCGGTCATCGCTTATCAGAATATGTGGATGAACAGGGCTTTGGCGCTGGAGCGCTGTAGGAATCTCTCACCTACTTCTCTTCCAACAAAGATCGTTGCTACTTGGAGATTGCCTTCGATGCTTGCGATCAATGCCCCCTCCGAAAAGATCAGGAAGGTCACGTGCCATCACCATCGAAAAGTGCTGCTGAGTAAAGACACGACCACGTCTGAACGTCAAGTTGATCGAGCCGTTTTGCATGCGCCCAACAGAAGGAGTTTTCATCGAAAACAATCGAGGCTCAACGGAGGACTCTCACGTGTTATCTGTTTCACGCTTTGGGGTACCGCGGCGATGACAAAACCCTGCGTTGATCTCCAATTCGATCCCGCACAAGGCCTGAGCTGACACGTCTCTAACTCACAGACCCACTATCTTCCCTCGGTGGATGGGATTATTCTTTCCTAATAGAGACCCCCGTGCAGGAGTGCCAATACTAGCTTCCGAAACATCTGAACCACACCTTGCATGCTCCAGTGTCAAGGCGAGCCCAGTCTCGAAGCCTTGTAGTAAATGTTTCGATGCCATGACACAAGACGAACCGCTGTCTCAAGCTCTCTGCCGTGCCGCAGTACCCTTGACCTTGTCGCATTCCTCTCGCTGCACATAGGTATAGTCTCCGTAGCTGCGGCGTCCTCGCGGAGTTTTTAGCGTTTGGTACGGAAGCTGTCTCCCGCAGTGGAAGCGCTGACTCGTGCTCTCAAACCCATATGTACTGGAAAGAACTAAGGAGCGAGGATTGGCACACGTACGTACGGCAATACTCGGTCAATGACATGCAAGGTATGAGCAGTGAGCGGACCGAAACACCCATCAATGAGATGAGCATCAGCATGTCACTTGAATCAGGCGGATCGATTACCTATGTCCTCGTCCACCCATCCCGTCGCCTCGCCTTACTTAATCCTTTTCGCTAACGTGGCGTTTGGCAGGGTTAATTCTCGTTCGGCTGCTGCTCATACCACCGACGTCGCACCGCTCGCTTTGACCTGCTGACGAGGCCTTACCTTGTTCAGCAAGTGGTGCTCCGTTCATCTGGGGTTAGCTCTGTGATTATCGCCTGCCACTTTGTCTGCATCCGCCATTCGCCTGCGTACGCACCATAACCTGATGCGGCTGTAGCAGTGGCGAATTCAGATCGTCAGGCTATCTTTTCAGTGATGTTACTGCACATGTACCGGTACCTACTCGGGCCATGGTGGCCTGATGCCCACGAGATCGTCTGTGCGAGATCCCCACGAACGCATTACTAACGCACCTACCTCGCCAAGATGGGGAAGCGGCTAAACAGCCAAATGCGCATTGCTTGCCGTGAGCCCCGAATCTTACACCTGTTCTAGGCTGCAGGACGGTTTGAGTGTTGTGTGTTTGGAGGTTTGACATTTTAGACGCTCATGCATACCAAGGTCAAATCTCAATGCTCAGGTTCTTCATGATCGCAGGCCCCTGAGACGGATACATGTACGGGCCGCTTCCGCGACCGAGGACTCACGACATAGCTAGAAGCCCAGCTCTGGCGATAACTTCTGCTCCATGGGCAACATTCATCGTCTTCCTTGCTAATTTTTGCTAACATTCAAAAAAGTCAAACATGACGCACATCAATTCACTTGTCAGTCGCTTCATTGCGCTAACTCGTTACAGGGTGCCGAAAGTCTCAACGACACCTGACGGACCGAATTCGCACTTGCGGGTCTTGACGGCCGCTACCATCTCTCCAACCAAGATTCAGCTCAACACGCAAACCGTTAAACCGCCGATACGCTTTCAAGCTAATGACACGATTTACCCGAAGTGGATTTTCTTCCGAGATCGACATTTATGATTATCCATCACGCTGGGGCATCCAATAGTGAAGTTTGATGTCAAATAACTATGCTCCTGGTATTGAGTTGGAAGAATGGCGACTCGTCGGGAGTCGCAATTTCGCCCTGACGACTGAAGGTGGTTGGTCGAGGTTGTCAGAGTGACAGATCTGCACGAAGCAAACGAGGTAATCTTCTGGTGGGCGTTTAAGAATTGACGCAGATGGTGAGATCGTTACTGTGTGTGGAGGAAACGCCTTTGTTGACAGCTTGATCACCGATTGCCTCACTGCGTTAGTGCCCTACATATTCTGGGTGAGTGCTAGGTCACTGACCCCAAGCCGACACGCGACAAGCATGTCCATGAATTCCATATGCATGCATTCAGGAGACTGCCAGCTCCTCATGCAATCTAATTCAACACTATCTTGATTTCGAGTTAGTTTTTCCAATCTTCCAGCACCCCTAAAGTCTCCGTTCAGTCGGATAAGGGACATGGCCTAAATCCTACAATCCGCTCTGGACGCGTTTCGAAAGGTTCTTGTTCCGGGTAGCCCCGCTCGACAACCGCTTCCACTAACTTCTCTAGGTTAACTTGATAGAAGAGCGGCATAGTCGCATGCAAGTGATCTTATAGCGCATTTACTGTGGCCCCGCGTGGTCTGACTGGTCAACAAGGGTGAATCTTCTCGCCGCAGTGAGCAGACAGGTGCAGCTTCCCGGTTTTGCTTCTGTCGATTAGCGATAGACTGTTGAATCAAGAACCTGCACGGGCTATTTTTGGTCAATGGAATGAAAAGAACGTTTTCTGCTTCTCAGGATAGATGGCAGAACTCTGTATGATGAGTGTCGACCCGCTAAGAAGATTGGGAGCTTCGTACCGGGCCGCTTTGACGCTGGCGTCGGCGCACGAGCACCCTTCCGCAACCAAGCTTGGTCCGCCGTTCGGTCCCAGACTCACAGACGCGTGGGCAATACCTGTAGCTTTTACAAGTGAAAGATATGTTGGTGATAGTGATCACGGTTGCTGAGAACTCAATTGAAGTATTGTTATAGTAAAGTACATCTTGCGCCGTATCAACAAGGACAGGTAGACGGTAGATCATTACAGATGGACAAAATGCATGTGCATATTCGTACACTGTCTAATACACAGTAATCGTCCAGATGTTGTTGGGAATGAGGGAATCGTAGGACATAGGTACCAAACGGAACCGCGAGCCTGGAGCGTTTGCGATGGCGGCCGTGGTCGAGACGGGACAACGTGCTGGCTACTATACAAACGCCGTTTTGGGTGCTGCCCCTTAAAATTGGTCTTGTCGCCGAGCATAAAAAAAAACGTGGTATTATGTCAAATGCCACATGCGGTGATCAACAAATGGGTATAACGGATGTCCTTCCTTCTTTTACCAACCCTAACACCAAACCAATGTGCAAATGCAAAGACATATTCAAAAGAAGCAACAAACAAGACTCCTGCTAAGGCATCGCTGCTCAGGACAAGTCGGGATTACGGACCGGCGGAGCCGGGCTCACTCTACGCTGTTTCGACGCCGAATGGGGCTCGTGAGAAATCTCGGACTTGCGCTTATGAGACGATGTACTGTTCATGGATCCGTCGAGTTGAATACCTGCGTCTGTTCGCCTGTGTGCGTCATCCAAAGATTCGACAGTCGAGGGACTCGTTGGCCGGTAATTACAGTGGCTGTGACGCCATCTCCAGTCGTCGTACGCTGCATCGGCTTTCTTCCTCTGATCTCGCAGCCTATCAATCATATTGCTTGCAATCTTCATGAACTCTGCGTTAGTCTCTGCTGGAGAGATATGACGAGAGTCCAGATCAGGAATGGGACGTCTCCAGGGCTCGTTACATCCTAAGCAGCGCTCGACAGAAGGCTCACGGTCTCCACGGTCCCTGACGTCTTTGGTGGTTCGTGGTTGAGCTTCCGTGTGGTGCGTGTTACCGTTGCTCGTCATTGTTGAGGATTCTTCGGTGCTCGTGACAGGTGCGGGAGAACTTTCTGTTTGCTCTGGCTCAGCAGTGACAGCTGGTGCTGCAGATGGCGTGGGTGGGTCATTGCGAGGTTTTTGCGAGGGTGGCATATTCTCAGAAGTATAGTTTGCGGCGAATCTGACGTTATAGCGTTGTTGTCGAGTGCCGTTGCTGTTCTGGTGTCCATAAACATGTTCAGGTAGTGAGGTCGGTCCGGTGTGGTTGGGTTTTGCATCAGCTCCAATCTTGATGTCGACAGGAGAAATGCGCTCTGTGCTGAGCTCATGTGACCTTGAAGTGGGTACAGAGTATGGGGCGCCAGAAGAAAGAGACCTGGCGTGTTGATGAGCTAGATGAGGTGTTCCCGACTGAGCTGGAAGCATGTCGGCCTGGTGTGGGGCGGTGACTGGGGAGAATTCTTGAGTTGAAGGGGTGGGGTGATGGGGGTTGAACTCCGGACTGGACTCTTGGTGACTGTCCTTTGGGCTCTGCTGAGAATAAGAAACCTTGGGTTTGGACAATTGGGCGCTGTTGGCCGTGTCGAAGCGGTGGTGGTCAATGGCTGAATCTTGGCGCGCTTGCGTCGTCGAATGAGGTGCACTGTGCGCTCCAGACGACAACGCCGAAGTGTGAAGCGCTGCATCTGCTTTTGGCACGTGCTGACGGCGGAATTGCGGCTCCTGGAATACTCTTGCTGCAGTTGACGCAGGACGCTGCTCTGTAGGGCTAATGGGCAGGGGTTAGAATCAGAATTGAAATCAGAAGAGATGGAAATTCGCTAGCACCACGGCGTTGGCACGTTTGCTTACCTGACCGGGGGGCTCGTTTGGCGGTGATTGACGGCACTCCAGTAGGACGAGGCTTGGGCGTGGGCGGCGGTGGTGGTGGTGGGCGGAAGAGAGGCAGCCGGCGGCGTGGAGTGGGCGTGGAAGTAATCCAGGCGGTGGTAGACGGAGTTGGCGTTGGCATTAGAGTAGGAGTGGGAGTGGGAGTTGATGTTGGAGTTTGAGCTTGCAGAGGGTGTGGAGGAGAGCAGCTCAGCAACGCCGGGAAGGGTTCGCACGGAAACGGCAGGGTCGGTGGACGAGGGCGAAGCGCAGGCGCGGGGATCGCGAGGCCATTCGCCTGCCATGGCGGGCATGCGTGCTGTGGAGGTCGAGGGCAACTGCAGCGAGCAGCAGCGTTGATATGGGAGCAGCGTGAAGGGCGAAAGGCGAAAGGCGAAAGGCGAAACAGAGGGTCAAACAGAGGGTCACACAGGACGAGGAGGAGTAGTCGGTGTCTACAGTTGCAGTCTCGCGGCAGGCGAAAGGGTCCTGCGATTCGGTTGCCTCGCAGTCTCCGCTCAGCGGCGGCATGGGCGATGGATGAAGTCCCTGCCCAGTGCCGGGTGCTGGCTAGCAGGCTCGAAGGCGCTGCGCGGCCGTCCTCATTTGTGGAGCATGCCGTGTGCTGGATCCACTGCTGCGAGGTGATTCCACCAGCTGCAAGGCATACTTTAGCCTGGGCTGGCGCGGCTTTAGCGGCGACGTACCGCGCTTCCGCGTCGAGAGAGTTGGGGGCGCGCACAGGCGCACAGGGATCGGGCGCTGCCTCCCAGAGCCCCGAACTTCCCTTCAGAGACGACCATCGCTCCGCCGGCCTGTTCCCGCCCTGGCCCTCGGCCGCGACTAGGGTTGGCTGACATGTGTGCCAACATGCAGCTGTGTGGATTAGCTGGCGGTGCACGCTGCCTGCTGCCTGCATCGGCTGATCAGGAGCATCCGGATACTGTACATGCCATCAGCACATTACGAAGGCCGTGGTAAGCGAACGCGGCTGGTGATTGGCCAAGAACCACGGCGTATCGGCTTAGTCATCCGCTAGCATCTGAAGCGTGCCCGCTTCACCTGTACAAGATACGATACGTCGTCCATCACAGCCACCCTGTAATTACAAGCTATATACCTATGCACCGCATTGCAATGAGAAGTATCCATGAACACATGCATCCCTACCCTCGCCCTTCGCCCCTCGGCCCTCGACACTCGACCTGCCTGTGCACGTCAAGGAACAGGCCGCGTTGTGCTGCACCTTGACGCCCACAGGCACGCTGCTCCGCTACCCCCGGCCGCCTGAAACTCGACTGGCCCTCCGTCCGCGTCCCAGAACGAACTGCCACAGCTATAGACAGCCTCTACTCCACGCGGCAGCTGCCGGCCCACAGCTGCCGCGGCACGCTCCGTCAAGGGATTGCTGCTTCTGTTTGCCTCCACCTAAACGTCGGTAACATCAAAGCGACAGCAGCCCAGGAACTTATCGTGCCGCTCTCCACTACAATCTCCTCCAGCGCCGCATCTCTTATATGCATCGCGATTGCATGCTTATGGCATTGTCTGTCGCCCGGTTCGGCTAGCGCGCCTGGTCACTCAGTAACATGCAACCTGTAAGACTGTCATTCAATAAGCTGTCCTGAAATTGCATCGCCCCAGTCCTCACCGATGATAAGCATCACCACACAGAGAAGTACCAAAGATCATCCGCATTCGCTGCCTTGCTGTGTGCTATGCCATGTGCCGACAGAGCCAACGTTGCGACTCGGCTTGCCGAACCTCGCCCGCTTGAGTAGGCTTCGCCTGCAATCTCCTCTCCAGCAGCTTCAGATCAATGCCGTAAAGACTCTGAGCGATGTGCTTCGGTCGTTGCGATGCCCTAGCTACATTGCGCTGGCATCGCCATAACTAGAACCTGCTCCTTCGAGCTTATTCGAACACGAGGCATCAGGCCAGGGACAGCATCTTGTCCCCACTGCTTTCCCTTTGCAGTCACTTGCATGGCGGCAAGCAGTGACATTTGGAGATCCCTTCGCTTCGCCAGCATCATGCGAGAATGATGAGCATAAGCGGTGCATCCTGCTGGTCTACCCCGGCGATCCCAACATTACCACCCTATTCGTTCTTGCCATTGTTGGGCGCCTAAGTCATTGCGACATAACGTGTTGCAGTATTGACTGTCCGAGAAACAAGTGCGTTCATCACAACACAACCCCCGATCCCAGCAGTGGCTTGTCCATGTCTTCACGAGCTGCAGCCCCCATTGACTCCACGTCTCCACTTACCGGAAGGACAAAGTTGCGGCAATCCGTCGAGTCCACATATCGCCGGCCCGAACCACTACCTCCGTACTGTTCTCGGGTTGTTCTTCGCCAGGTTCCACAAAAAGTTCTCATCGTGACACAGAATTGTGTAGAGCGAAGCGTCCAAGACTCGCGATGTACCTCATACGATCGTACAGCTGCGCATCCGCAAACATGCTTCGGCGGGCAATATTATGACCCTGTACAGAACATGTTTTTGCGTCGATTTTGAGCAGTGCTGTCCATTGTCTGCTGGTTAGAAAATCCTGGCTGTACCACTTATCTTAAGCGCGTGTCTCAGGTCGCCTTACGGGTAACCTCCCTGTACTACAAAGCTACTCCCTTTTACAGCAGGACGAGTCCGACTGCACGGTCTGCCATGTGATTCAGAGGCTAAGCCTTACCTATGGAACAACAACTCTAATCCTTGTTGCCGGGAGTGCTTCCCCGATCACAATGCAGGAATAGCTTTAGTCAGGCGCAAGCTAGGCAGCGCCTTAACGTCATATTGCCAATCATGGAACACCTACGGTTGTACAAGCAGCATACTTGTACCCACATTGCCCCCTCACGATAAGTTACCTGTAAGACACTACAACCTCGCTTAAGCACGCATGCGCAACATCAATCCGGGGATCCCATCCCCGAACCTGGAGCAAAGCCATGGTACTGGTTAATACTGTAGTCCGATCAAGTTCGTGCCGCTCCAGCCTGCCGGCCTCACAACGGCCTCCTTGTCCGGACTCGCTGTCCTTTTTACTCGTACGCAGTATTGGTTTCCCGAGTCTAAGATCCGCGGTTCACCATAGTACAACAGCTTCATGATCGCATATTCGCCTCAAATGAGGCCTTACCGCAGCTACGCCTGCTTCGGTAGCTAACTTGCTCTCCTCTATAGCCGCGACACTTGCCGTTTCTGAACATTGCACAGCGTGTGACTTTCCTACATCTTTCTTCGCCGTTTCTGTCACACTTCAACGATATCCCACGCCGGCCTCTCCGTACCTGTGGCTCCCTTCTCGACCATGCGTGAGTTGTTACTGCGACGACAGTTCTCATCGCAAGCCTGTCGTACAAATGCCTATGTCTGATCGTTAAATTTCAGCAGCACTTAGTTCAGGTGAGGTGGTCAGGACCTCAACGTGGTGTCCTGAAAAACCGCTCGCCTGCCACAATGCCTCATCTTGGAGCAACAGCACGTGAGCTGTGTTTGAACTTTTGACTGCCACGCAGGCAACGCTCGCAGAGAAAGCTTGTTTGACGGTTTGTCATCACATCGGTAGGCTCAATGGTTTCAGCAGCTGAGACACGGCCTGACTTTGGTAGTTGAGGTAAGTCTACCCTTCATACCTTGACTTTGCGCAGAGAGCCTGATTGAACTGGAGTTTGGTTTGATTTCCTGAATGACATTACGAGCTTTGCGGGTGTACCATGCCATGCATGCGGCAATAGATTCGTAGCGCGATGCGACGCGATGCAGGCAAGTAACACGACCCCAATCTCTCTATGCTTTGTCGCTTCATCATGGGCTGTCCTGATCATGAATGAAGAGACGTCTGCTAGTTGTGCCAACAGTCAATAACATTCGTATGGAGGATGGGGGAAATCAATTTCCGGCGCATTCCCAATGTCTCGTCCTCACCAGCCAAAGAATCGACCAAGGCTATGCACTGAGATTGCGAATAGCAATGACGTAAGCCTCGTGCATCCTACGTTTCAGACCCTGTGGATCACTAGATTTCTCGCCCCACCAAGCCTTAAACTCGCCGAAGCTCACTGTCTCAAGCTTTCTCTTTCGCATCGTTACTTATTGTCATCGCATCTCTTATCACCTTGACAGACAATGGGTCTCGTTCACCAGCAGGAGTACGATTGGCAGCATTCTAATGTCGAACTCGTCAATTCAGACATTGACCACAAAGTCAAATACCAAAGCGCAGCCAGCGAGCCAGCATGGAACAACGGCGGTATTGGTTCACAGGCTGGAGTGTTTCTCTGGCGGGTTGAAGACTTTGAAGTAATACCTTGGCCCCGCGAGAAATACGGCAGCTTCCACGAAGGAGACTCATATATAATTCTGCACAGCGAAGAAATCAAGAGTTCGAACGACACTCAGAGTCACCTGGTCCACGATCTATTTTTCTGGCTTGGACGCTCCACAAGTCAAGACGAAGCTGGCACTGCTGCTTACAAAACGGTTGAGCTTGACGAATTCCTCCATGGTGCTGCAACGCAGCACCGTGAACTGCAAACGTCGCCTTCTGACGCATTCTCTCACCTTTTCCCTCGTCTTAAAATTCTGCGCGGCGGCGTTCGCTCCGGATTCAACCATGTTGAGACGAATGACAAACCGCAGCACATGGACACTCTTCTCCGCGTTTTCAAGCACCCCAGTCCCACCGCCGGTCGCGACGCCATCCTCGTACACGAAGTCGAGCCTACTTGGCAGAGCCTGGATGAAAGCGACGTCTTCATTCTAGACAAAGGAGATAAGATTTTTGTCTGGCAGGGTCGCAAATGCTCACCAATGGAGAGGCTCAAGGCCGCGCAAGTCGTCAACGACTTGACAGTTGCCAAACACATCGATGTTGAGGTGCTCGCACAGGAAGAAGCGCGCAGTAAAGTGGTGGTAGACTACCTTGGTGGTGAAAGTTTAGAGTTTGGTACGCAATTCGAGAGTGTAAGACCGGTCTCTGTCAAAACAGAAAGGGATGTAAAGAAGCTGTTTAGGTTGAGTGATGCGGGTGGCGATATTGCATTCGATCTTATGAAGGAGGGGAATGGGATTGGGAAAGATGATCTGGATGGCGATGATGTGTTCTTGCTGGATGCTGGAAAGAGTATCTGGGTATGGGAGGGCAGTAGAGCGAGTCGAGCTGAGAAAGCGATGTGGTTGAAGGTTGTACAAAGATATTCGGGGATTCATCCTGATGCAAAGAATTTGAGTGTGGCAAAGGTCAAGCAGAGCAACGAAGGAAAGGCCTTCTGGGCTGCGATCGAAGCGTAACAGATGAGTGGATAAGATGCCAGATTGTCCGCATAACATCGTAACCTGTGAACAAAGACTACGTTGATAGTGGGCCCGGTAGCCACTGGATACCATAACAACTGTGCACGATGAATAACAAGCGATGTAAATGTAATTGATATCAGGAGATAAGTGATGAGAGAGTGTGACTTTCTTGGCAAACATTATTCTTTGCGTAACTTGAATTGAGTACTTGAAACCTTTTCGCTGCTGCGATAATGAGACAAGGGTTGGTCACGTGTAGACACATTCTCGTTGGGTAATATCCAAGTTGGAAAGACAACCAGGAATTCGACCGCACGTAAGCAACATCGAACCTTGCAAACGAAATCATAGACAAAGGAATCAGGCGAGAGAATCGAGGCAGCACAATCGATTCTCAAAGCACGGCCTCTATTAGTTGTATCTTTTCGTGTGTCATAACATCGTCTCTGAAGTCTTGCGTCTCTCAAGTCTTGCGTCATTAAGGTCCTGTTCGTTCAGATCTAGCCGGCACCTAGAACTTGCCAGAGATATTCTCCGTAACGCTGGGTCTTCTCTCCGGCTCAGTGCCCTGCGCAGCGATACTAGCCCTACAAACAGCATCTTGGTGTTCTTCTAGTCGCCACTTTCAAAGCTCCAGAGTGCAGGGCATGGGCCTTGCTTCCTCCTCAAGACCCACTTGTTGATCCACCATGGCAGGACTGTGAAGTACTCGTGGCGCATGAACGTTCGCTGCGGGATAGCAAAAATGTAATCCAGCTCTTCCAATGTGCGCTGCTTAGTCTCTGGAACGAACAGGAAGATTGTAGCGAGCGCGATAATATTGAACCTAGCGTACAAGCCGAAAGTACCCGTTGGCGTAAATGCGGCGAGCATGCGTAGGAAAGTGATGGAAAGGACAGCCGCCTAGAACAAACAGGTAGCGACAGCCCATGATATATCGACTTCACGATGAGAGAGCGGAAAGACTTCAGCGGAGTAGGTGAACCGAACTGGGCCTTCGCCAGGACTGTACCATGCACCAAAGAGCTAGACGAACATTGCTACGAGGCCAATGTGAGCGTTGTTGCTCGGTGGAATCAATTCTACGAGACCAAAGCCCATGGAGGCGACAAGAGACTCGTTGACCCTGGCGCCGGCTTGTTCGAAGGTGGTGCTGGAATAGAACGCGATAATGTTGACTTGAGAAATCAGCAATGACATCTCAAGTCGAAAGAGCGGCTCAGAACCTCATCTCCCTGGTGTGAGGATCATAACTAAAGCCGGATAGGATGGTATGCGTCGTACGACTGCAACGCCGTCAATTGCTTCATGATCATGTGCCGTGTACCTGGCACTACAAAAGTTTGACTTTTACGTCGGTGACTTGCCACTAAGTCCGTGGTCGTATGGGACTTTTAGTATGACGTAGAGGTGAGCCAGTGGAACGAGTAGAATTATCATTACCGGGTCGCTTGAAGAGAGTACGAAACCTCGCCTTTGTAGAGGACTACTCTCTCTTGTTATAAAAGCACTTCCCACCCACTCGATTACCACTGGAGGTCTTCAAAGGGTTCTTAACGGTGCTCTGTTGCATCCAGTATGCACTGTAATCTTTTCTTAACTTGTAAAACAACAAACGTACTTTGTGGCACGCTCGTCCAACTCTTGACTGCTGATGGCTATGTACTTACCTCCCATGTTTTTGGTAACACAAAGGTTTGCTTTCCAAAGCGTACAGGCTGAGTTTTCTTATCAATCATCAGATATCTTCCAGGCTTTGGTCGAGATGTAGCAATCTTGGGCCATTAAGACTGCATACACAGCTGATTTGCAAGACACAGAAGAACGCGAGTTCATCGAAAGTTGCATTACGGGTGGCAAGACATCAACCTAGGGTAGAATATGGGAAGTGGTTCGACATGATTGGGAGATTAAGGACAATCGTCAACTCGACTGTCTCAAATCAAACACATTCACTGAGGTACAACCACGGTGTCAAAAACACTGCCAACGTGAATTTACACTGCGCTGCTGTGTAAATTAGACTATTTACACTACACACAGGTAAATTTATATAAAAGTATAGTATAAATTACCTACCTTATATAAGAGTCTTATATAAATAATCTGCTATTATATAGTCTATTAAGAATAAGTAAGTAGTA
>JAPEUT010000388.1:0-21623 GCA_027946375.1 Neodidymelliopsis sp. IMI 364377
GTGGGTGGGGGGAAGAAGGAGGTTGTGAAAGAGGAAGAGAAAGAGAAAGGGAGAGAGATGGTGAAGGAGAAGGAGAAGGAGGTGGAGGCGATGCCAGTGCAAGATGTGGTTATGGGTGATGATGTTGCGGAGAAGGAGGAAGAGGTTACGTGGGACGAGTATGATTTTACGAAACCGACGGGCTGTGAGCATGATACGTGTGCGGGGTGTAAGACGGATGGAATTTGGGATGGAGGCTGGGTGGCTGTTGGTTCGGCTTGAAGAGAGATGAGGATTTGAGTGAGTGACTATCCAGGACGCTGAAACTTATCGTGGCTGCGAAGTCAAGAAAGAAGGTGCACGCATCGTACGGGTTCACAGAATGTTCAAGGATGTGCAGCATGATGTAAGTGGTAGTTTTCGTCTATTTCTCTCACGTGCGCAACGACTGGGCGCTAACGACGGAAGTTGGCAGTCTTCAGAATGGTGTAGGTGCGACCACACACTACGACTTCCATCAGCACCACGTACGTCTTCCTATGCGCTGCCCTACAAGGCTGCTGGAGGATTCCGAGATGTCGCAGAAGCCTCGCTTCTTGTTCAGTTCCCATCACTACCACCCTCATCGTCATCTTCACCACTTTCTTCGTGCTCGCTGCACCACCATCGTACGAGAAGCACAATGCCCCAGAGAAGCGCAGCACTCGACACCAGAACGCCTCCGACGACAACCGCAAGACCGAAGCCACCCATGCCTGCACTCGTGAGCACCGCGAAGGCCGAGCCAGCTGCGACGTTGCCAGTTCCAGCCTGTATACCTGCAGCAATGCTGCCTGTGTATCGTTCGTCAGCTACAAACCACAAATAAATCGGGCACTCATACCTGCCAGAATACCACTACCGGTAAAGCCCAGGATGCTTAGCATGAGTGGAGTGCAGATCGCAAGGGCAAAGGGGATGACAATTGCAGCGGTTTTCCAGGGATGCTTGACCACAAGTGCGAGCGCCGCTTTTGCGAGTTTGCTGATGTTGACGCTGTGCCTTTTCAGAGCCTCAACGGCGAGATCGAACCCCTCATTATCCCGCTCTCTCAATGCTCGCAAGACGGCAGCGACATGCTCGGCAGCGTCGCCAGCGTTGCCGGGCTGAACTCGCATATTGCGAATGGTCTCAGCTGCCAAGCGGTGGTCGTCCTGTAGTCCTCCTGAAGTTGTGTCATTTGGCGGTGCGATTCCGGGTGCAGTGTCGTCGGGATGAGGCTCCACTCGGGGTGCAGCACGACCATCAGAGCTTGCTGGCGTTGGTGCCCTGCTCTCGTTGTTTGACTCGCAATCTGAAGCTACTGCCGCTCTGTTCCATGCTGCAATCGAGTCGTAGTACTCCTCAATCGAAGCAGCGGTCACCTCAGCGTTTTTGGAGTTCGAACCGCCCACGGTAAATAGTCGCAGTCGTAAGTCGTGTTTGTAGAAAGTGGTGGTGAGTGCTGTGTTGAGAGGAGGCAGCTTGCAAGGCTCAAAGTAGATGGGCTGTCAGGCGGGTACCGGTCACATTCACCGTGAAGCGCATTCTGGCGAATCTGACAAGACATGACGACCATCGTTTCATCGGTGAGTACAAAAGGTGGTGTGTTGCGACATGAAAGATCTTTGACGTGCAGTCGCGTTAGCACTTGGTGTCTGCGTGTATGACGAGGCGAAAGGTAGGATGGAAGATGTCATGGTGGACATGGTGAAGTCAGAGGACAAAGAGCAGCGACAGAAGACTCATCTGTAGTATAATATAGATTACACGATCAGTTCAACGTCATCGCAGAGCCGGAGTAGTGTCGTTGCCCATCACTCGGAGTCGTGCTTTCCCCGGTGACTACGCTCGACGCGTTACGCTGAAGACAAACACTGACGTGCTCTGCCTACTTCACCGCACACAACAAACAATCCACCGACGCTTCAACTCACCACAATGAGCCTTTACCTCGTGCAAGCACTGTACGGCAGCAAAGATAACGCATCTGCTGTCGTAAAGGAAGAAACCAGAGACACTAACGATGACCTCAACATTTCAGTCAAAGCAGAAGTAGAAGACGGAACGACGAGCGAGTCTCCATCTGCTCCAACACAGTCTGACGTGCAGCCCCTTCACGACGAGGGTATCGCGTCAGTGCCGGTCGAAATTGGAAACAAAAAAACTCCAACTGCGGCGTCGGTCGAAGCAGTACCCAATTACGAGGCGCTGGATGCAGCACTTACGGCTCTCAAAGCAACATACCAAGCTCAGTCTGAGGACACAGTGTGCAGCTGCCTTGACAATACCTCCGCACCTGTTGAGCATGCTCACATCCACCCGACGAGGCAACAGCGGCTTCTTAGCCCTGAGGGTAAGCTATGACAATTATTCGTCACTACCGCTTTGTGACTGACAGATTGCAGAAGTGATGAACGTACCTCCGGAGGAGACCAATGTCAAGCCATGTTCCCGCACAGGATCGAACGTCTTGCCGCCAGGCACGCAGAGCGGATTGCTTGTATCTTACCCCTCAGCTACAGCTACAAAGTATTCTGCTGCCTCTCAGGTATCACCGAATATGGTCGTGTCAAGGGATTACAAACTACAGGCTATGCTTTCCAGATATCTGCCACCTGCGGGTCCCTATGTCGATCAGATTGATCTTGCCCATATACCTGGACTCGAGGACACTCTGAAGACCGGCGATCGGTGTGCCACGTGCTGGGCTGCAAAGCATCCTGAATCGACGGGTTGTGGAAATCGCTGTATTGTCTGTGGAACAACGCAACATCCAGGATATGTCAGCATACTCAGAGCTACCTTCACCAACCATGCGATGCTAACATGCGAACAGACCTGTCCACTTCTATTCTGCTCTACAAAATTTTACAGCAAAAGGAAGGTCCTTATACCGTCAAATCGTCAAGTCCGTCCTAATAGGAAGAATTTACTGAAGCTCAAAAACCTGAAGATGGTCCCGATGTCCGTGCAGAGGTCAAAATCAATTATACCTAATCGAAACCATCCATTCGTACGAGAATTCTATAAGAATGAATGGCCTTTTCAAGTCGGGCAAAATCTAGGTATGATAGCGAGTTCGATGGAAGTCAAATCAGGACATATAGTGGAGACTAAAGCCAAGGATGCTCAGGCAGTGGGAATAACGTCCTCATCGTCTCAAAACTCGGTCGACGCCAGCCTGGATCCGAGACTGGTTTCTCGTCGCCCCAAAACTCTGAGCTTTTGTTCGACAGGATCTTCGAGCAACCCATTGTCGTCAACCGTCTCCCATCGTCAGGTCTTCCCCGGTATTCCAGCTGCCGCCGAAGAACAATTCCAGAAATTGGAGGAGGAAGTACTCAGATTGAGAACGGAGAACATCAGGAAGGATAGGGAGATCAGAGTTTTGAGAGGCGAGCTTGAGCGGATGTGTACTGCTGACAGCGAGATTCAGACCGGCAACAAGCGCCCGAGAGTGTATAACGACGAGTCTCTTCTCGCAACGCTTCATTGAGGTCTTATGGACGGCAGATGCGACCTCGACAAACATCCGTGTAAAACCACGCGCATGGCTTTGCGATTGATGGACATGATGGCGTTTTGGAAGAAGAGTGCTGTCGCTGGGCGTGGTGTGGTTGTTCTGTACCGAGACTAAGCTGCATCGGGTGTAGTGTCAATGGACTCCGATACGGACTTCGCGTTCCCTTGCACCCAACCTCCTCTGTCACGAACCTCCAAACCATGTCCGCCTAATCATCAGGAGCTAACTTTGGAATGCGTCTGGCTTCTTTCTCGCGTGGTATTCCTTGTGAAAACGCATTTGCTAGGACATGCGATGGAAGCGCTTGCGCACCTTACGTTCGAGCACAATAGTGACAGGCCGAATCAACATCTCGTATAAACGGTTCAAGCAGTCATGACGTGAGTTAGGTAAGCTTAGTCCCTGACATGTGTATGCAGCGACTATCCGCGTTCGTCGGACTTTTTTGAGGTCAGCCTCGTAGCACTCGGCAATCGCGTTGCACAGCCCCGTTGCGGAGGTCCGACACCTACACCTCCCCATCCTGAGCTCTCCGAACTACTGTTCTTAGTATTTTGCGACCACACAGACTCTCAGTATGCCAGGGTTTGTCATGCGACGCCCGTCTTGGCAGACTGTGCTGAAGCCACACCTCGGGCTCCGTTCTGCTGCATGCTGGAGCGAAGCAGTATATGATGTGTCGAAAGCTCTCAATCCTTTCGAGACCCAAGCAAGACTTCAAGACTCAATACATCCTAAGAGCCGGATCTCAACAGGACAGCCACTCATTTACATTACTTCATTCATTCGTTTCAACTTATCACGTTCCCTACTTTCGAAATCCACAGAAAATCAGCACACCCAACAACCTCAATCTTTTCTCACACTCACCAACAGCCAAAATGTCTACCTTCGACAGCTTTGACCGCCTCGCTATGAGCGAAGCTCAGTTTCTGCGCATGGCCGAAGCCGAGCTCCAGCAAGGCCAGCGCCCACAGCTACGCAAGGGCCCTTCCTTCGCCGAAAAGTACCTCTGGAAGTCCCCATCCCTCGGCACATCATCCATTCGCCGCGACGGCGCCTCTCCCGGTGTGTCCCCCGCGCTCTCCACCACGTCTTCTTTCAGCTCCCCCAAGATGCCCAACGACGCCTACTTCGGCCCCAGCTCCGTAAACAGCCCGAGCATGGGCACCGGCTGGGGTCTCGGCCTCGTGTTCCGCAAGCGCAGCAACACAAACGCGAGTAACGCCAGTAGCCCCAGCATTGGTGGCCGCACGCCGACACTGGGCGCCGGGAGCCCCAAGTTGGGGAGCAGTAACGCGGACGCGCACAAGAGGAGCGGGAGTGGGAGTAGCAATGGCAGTAAGGATGAGTTTGGGCTTGTAAAGGAGAGGCACATCTCGCAGTTGTTTTAGAATCGACATGACGGTTGACGGGAGGTTGTAAGTAAGGGTTTCAGGAGTTGGGATGGTGTTTGAGTTCTTTGGGTTTTAGATACACACTTCTTCGCTAGCGCTTTTTTGCCTGGCAATTTCAGCTTTTTTATGGATGGTTTGTGGTTTGTGCAATGTTTGTCACTTGGGTGATGTTCGACTGTGTGGGTATGTATTTGACGGACCATGTACGACTAGTGCTGTGAAAGTCTAAAAGAAACAAAGAATCAAGGCTACCATGGATCCCGGCGAATAGTTACGTAGTGTGAGTCGTTTATCCGGATTGATTTACAAAGATGCAGGTGCTCGTTTCTCTTAGGCTACACTATTAGGCCACGGTCGAAAACAATTCAACCCAACTGTACAATTAGTGGAAGAATCACTTCAACAATACGCTCGAGAAGACCGCAATCTTAGACTGTTGTTTGCGTTGAATCCGCATTGTTGGTAAGATTCGGCTAAAATTCCTTGAGCAATCCCATCAGGCAGCCACCCACGCTAGCAGGGGCACAGTCCCAGTGTTATATAATCGTCTCCATATCCATACTATCGACCTCCAGACACATAGTCCTCTACATACAATGGCGCCAAGACAACCCCAATACACGCGCGACCAGCTCGTCACAATCATAAGCGACTTCTACACCTTCCTAACCAAACTCCACATCCCCACTTCAGCACTCAAACACCCACCGCCCGAAGGCTGGCCCAGCATTACCCCGGAAACAACGAGGGGGTTCAAAAAATCGCCTTTCGCTATTGAAGTACTGAGACATCTGCCCTATATCGATGAAAAAGATGCTGGTGAGATGATCACGCACATCCACTACAAATGCGACGTTGTGGACTGGTCGGCACGCTCACCTGAGGATTTCACCCACGAGGGAAATGAAAGATTTCCCACTGGAGAGATGGGGACGAGGTTTTGGGCTGAAGACAATGAAGCGACGATGAGGAGGCGGCGAGAGGAGAGAGATGCTGAACTGGGAGTTGATGGCTCCAACGACGAAGGTACTGCAGAAGTCGAATCTCAGAACCATACCGTAAATAATGGTCGCCGTGATAGCCAACAACAAGATCCCGGTAGTTCAGACGAAGATGAAGAAGACTCAGACCTCGAATCAGAATGGGACGATGGCCCTGAAGCAGCTGACTACCCCAACTTCATTGGCCTGGCCCAAGGCTACGAAAGCGGTGGTCGCGATCTAGTCCTCGACGTCTACAAAGGCGTCATCTACGAAGACATGATTCGCTTCCAGCATCTCGGGTCGCACGACGTGGAGTCGTTCTTCGCAAAGTTGCGGGATCAGTATGAGAAATTGGAACTGGTGCCTATTCGCGGGGAGATGCTGGAGGCAGAGGTTGATGATCAGGATGATGAGGAGATGGAGGAATATAGGGCGATCTATCGCAGTCATGGGTGGCCGGGGGAGGGGTTCAGGAAGGAAGAGGCGTTGGAGGCAGTGGAGAGGTGTAGGCTGCGGAGAGAGGGTGAGGAATGAATAGTTTGGATCAAGGGTGGGATTGCATCTGGCTTGGATTGGTAAAAGTCGTGGAGAGCTTGTAATGTGTATTTATGAAGACTCGCATATTCCATCCATTTCCGTAAAACACTAAGGCGTTCTGAGCTTTGCAAATCTACGACCTCGGCGCATACGGCGGCTGCTTGGGCGGCGCATTAATCCATGTCGACATCTGGTAATTCGTCTCATCTGACGCTGTCAAGCGCGTATTATACTTCTCTCCAAACAGGAACGAGTTAGGGAACAAAGGGTCGAAATGCGCGGCGTTCTGTATAGCTTCAATCTCCTCACTCGAAAGTTGAATCTCCACCGCGTTCGGCATCAACTTGACATGTTCGACGGTCTGCACCCCCACAATCGGAAACACATATGTTGATTGGTGGAAAAGGTATGCCAACGCCTAGGAATCATCAGTTAATGGTTCGGTCCAAGTAAGTTGTACCAGCTTCTTCAACGTACGATATCCTGCAACGTAGCATTCTTCTTATTCGCCAGCTCTTCAAGCACCTCGCATACTTTGATGTCGTCTTCCGACGCCTTGTAAAAGCCATGACCTGCATTGGCATCCTTTTCCAATTTCTCTCGTTGCTCCTTGGTGGTAAGTTGGCCTCCGCCTAGAGAAGCCCATGAGGTTATGGCCATGCCTTGGTCCTCGCACATGGGGATGATTTCGGATTCCATGTCGCGGAATGCAGCGTTCCAGCGCCCTTGGTAGATAGAGAAGGGGGTCAGGCCGTTGTGGCGGGCATCTGAAAGGGGCGGTTGGGAGTGTTGGCTTCAAAGGGTTGGGGGAAAAATACAAGCGTTGGCTTTTACTACTACCCATGCGGGTATGTCTGAAGCACCGAGGTAGAGTACTTGTCGGGACATGACTAGTGCGTGCAGTCCGCGCATAACTTCTTCGACGTTGCAGTTGACGTCCCACCTTGACGGTGTCAGCCCATGCACAGTAGCTCGGGATTGTCAACTTGTTTACCAATGCACATATAGAATATCGATGTAGTCTGTCTTAAGCTTTTTCAAGCTATCTCTTACAGAGATATGCATACTCTTGACAGATGGACCGGTATAATTGCTCTGTAGTGGAATACCTTCACGATCCCACGATTTGTACCCAGCACCATACTTCGTTGCCACTACCATCTGGTCTCGTACTCCGCGCGCCTCCATCCATTCACCGATAAGCTTCTCAGACTCCTCACCATTATACGTGTTCGAGGTATCGATGAAGTTGCTGCCAAGTTCGTAAAATGTGTCGAGGAGCTTGTGGGCATCCTCACTTTTGCCGAACAGCTCGCTCCATGAGTTGCCGAAGCTGATGCCGCCAATGGCTATTGGCGATACTTTGACGTTTGCGGTTGGAGAAAGTATACGGTGCCAGCCAAACTGCGTCTTGGATTTTGGTGGGGGCGAGAAGATTGACATAGTGGTTTGTTCGTCTCGAGGCGAGAGCTGTATAGTATCGTGCTTACGATGCGGCTGAGTGGGAACAGCTAGGTGATATGCAGTTGAGGCTTCGTGTAGAGGTACCTGGAAAGCCAATTGCGTCAGTGCACATTTACTGCAGATCGACACATGCAGTCTGCTGACGCTACCCGTCACACAACCGAGGGCCTTAATCGATCCGGTAAACTTAGCCTAACCCAAGCTGCTAATGCTTGTGGGGTAATCAGGGCCTCGCCTCTTTTCGAGCGCCAATAGTTTGTCCCAGTGATCACGTCTCCGCAGCCATCTATGAGCCACGCCCATTTTCTCAAGAACCCGTCGCTAACCTCCCAACTACGAGGATCCCAGGGTGAGCCCCAAATGATGAGCATTGGCCCCTTTTCGGTATCGTGATAGCCAGAAATGTCGTGGCAAAGCTCGTCTTCATCGCACAAGTCGGGATGCTCAAAGGCTCTGAGAAGGTTGTCTCGTAGTCGCGGCCAAGGGAAACAGTCAACCCAAGGGTGATGTTCGATCGATAGCTGGAATTGAGTAGGCTGTAGACTTGCCGGCCAGTCTGTAAAGTGATCGTGCCAAGTCAGGCCCAATAAAGGGCCTTGTTTATTCATGGGAGAGATGCCCTCCCACTTGAAGAACTCTTCAGTAACTCCCAGAAGTGCAGCATTCGACGCCAATGCAGTAGATACGTTGTATCGAACGAGCAATGGTAGGTGCGCCAGTGTTGGTGTACCTTGATTGTAACTGGCGTACGCATGATCTGCGAAACGCTTCATCAAGCTCTGCACTTCAGGTATCGAAGCCATGCACCCTTGCAACTGTGGCTGTTTTGGGGCAAGAGTCGTGGAACTGGACCTCTCGCCAGATGAGCTTGAATTAGTAGGGCTACCGGAAACGATGGCCCCATTGGATGGCAGTGTGTTTCGAGCTATGGAGCCATGCGCGACTGCTGTATTTTCTGGTGAAACCTTTGCTCGAGCTCGTTCCCCTAGATAGAGCCGTATTAGAACTACAAGATACGGTGACTAGAACTGTGTGGACGTACTGCGCGCTCTTTGGTTCAGACGATTTTGTAGCTTTCTTCTTGCGGAAGGGTCGGTCTTGCCTGTCCAATCTTCTCTGCTGTCACGTAATGGAAGCCGCTGAGATGACCAATCAAGCTCAATAGGTCGTGTAGAGTTCTCATTCGTGGAGTTTGGCAGATTGTTGGCTGACATTATTGCTCGAAAAGGCTGATGAAGCTGTGTTGGTGCCAGCGATCGAGAGCGGACTTTGCAGGTATATGCAAACTGCTGACACTCGGTTGATCGGCATACGAGAACTTTTAAGACGACGCAAAGAGGCTGAATTCCCCCGCAGTTGCAGACATCGACTGAGCCGCATCGTTATCGCCGAAAGATGTAAGGAGTTAAGTGAACTCCTACTGCAACGGACTGGTTGAGTTTCTCTTGGCAGTCAGCAACCTGCATTAACTCCTGTGATCTAACGGCTGCTAACCCGTAGCGGTCCGTTAAGATGTTGTGGGACGTTGGCCGATCATCAGCGAACCAATCGCTGCCCAAGATGTCATTTATGCGAGTGCGAGTGCGGTTCCCGCTTTTCCAACCATCAAGTGTGGTCATCAGGAATTTCCATCAGATGGGAAAGCAATATTACTGTCTATCATTAGATGTTGTTATTGCGATCATTCATAGACAAGTTGTGTACCAAATTTACAGCTCAGTTGCACGGCGCACGTCATTGACGAAAGAATGCGACTGGACGATTTCGCACTGTCACACTGCTCCACGAGCACGCTGCTTGTCTCTCAGTCAACTTGTTTATAAAGGAATGACGGCTACTGAAACAACTTGCATGAACGATGCCCTTCGACTTAGAGATTACTAGCCTACAAGAATGTGACAAATCCTAAGCTATATTTTGGTTACCGAAACGTTCGGACCTTGGATCACAGTCCTTTTCATATTCATTGATCTGCATTTCAATTAAGTTCTATTGAATGACTGTAGTTTCAAAAAACAGTTTGCAGCCGCGCGACCCGAACCACCTGACTTTACTCGAGACCTCCACATACACCGAGGGTGGTCTCTATATGGAGCATTATGCGAATATCGCTCCTGTTAAACAATACAACAGAAAGTCTCGGAATAGTACACAATGAAACACTCAGGCGCAATATCTTGTGAGGGCGATTTGGAAAGAACGATGATGACGTCATTGCCTCCTGCTGACTGCGTCAGTCAAACTGTACACATTACCACTGCAGTTACCATCACCAAAAGCTACATTTCAATCCTCGCTCGGCTTGACCACTGTCAAGATGCTTCTTGTGGCTAATGCATTCTAGTGCTAGGATCGGGTTGAGCCTGACGATTTCGCTAAAACGATGAGAATCAATGTTGAAGGGCGGTCCCCTCATTGGACGACGGAGTGCTGTTGCCTGAAAATGCTACGGATAGAGGTCGCAGTCTGACTTACAGCCTCGTATGTCCCTCTGCCCCGCACCAAGTTCGTGCCTTCTCATGAAACGAGTGTGAGCAAAAGTCCATCCTTCATATCCAACATACGAGGAATTTGATCAACTCAAGATGTCGACTAAAAGCTCTCATCCTGGATCTTTGCCCTACACCTACACGGCTCTGCCGGCTGGTAGCTGGTTCAGACTTCTCAGGCTAGAGCCTGGTCCTCGTCATACACCTTTACGTTGCACTCTCGTCGACGAAAACCTCCAGAATTTGCCTGTGTACGAAGCGATCTCGTATGTCTGGGGCAGTCCGTCTGGAAGTATCCCGTTAGATTGTAATGGCCATCTCCTACTCATCACTCCAAGTCTAAACGACGCTTTGCACTGCATCCGCCACGAGACTCTCGAGAAGACGGTGTGGGCTGACGCCGTATGCATTAATCAACAAAGCACGAGCGAGAAATCGCATCAAGTCAACCAAATGGCCCTTGTCTACCAACAGGCTAGCAAAGTTTTGATATGGCTCGGCCAGGACCACGAGCGAGACGCCCATCAGGCGTTCAAGTTCATCGCAGAAGTGAATGAGCACTTTGAACGAGGAATCGAGAGATATGGTCGTGTCGATGATGTTCCCGTACTTCCTTTGGATCACTCTTTCCTGGATGTCTCACGATGGTACCCTCTGCAGCGTCTCTTCTCTCAGCCGTGGTTTTCTAGAGTCTGGATCATACAAGAAGTCGGCTTGGCTACCACTGCTGTCGTACTCTATGGGGAACAATCAATTCCGTGGAGCCAAATTGTACAGTTCGTACTAATCGAGTATCGAAGGTCCGATCTGTCTGCTGTTCCAGTGACCCTACGCATAGGCCGGACCATTGATGCTTTCAATCTGCTCTGGTGCACATATGCAAACACTACCTCGTGGCGGACAGAGCGACCGTATATACGGTATCTGTCCGGTCTTCCACACCATAAGCACAGGAACAATTTTTTCAATGTATTACTGACTGGAGCTCGATTTGATTCTACAGATGCTCGCGATCATGTCTACGCCTTTTTAGGCCATCCTTCAGCCAAGAGGCCTGACAAACAAGGAACTCTCCTCGAGGCCGACTATCAAATCACTCGCG
Source organism: Neodidymelliopsis sp. IMI 364377 (assembly GCA_027946375.1). NCBI lineage: Eukaryota > Fungi > Ascomycota > Dothideomycetes > Pleosporales > Didymellaceae > Neodidymelliopsis > Neodidymelliopsis sp. IMI 364377. Next base: position 11,496 of record JAPEUT010000388.1, read on the forward strand.
AAGAGCTATACTGTCTTGTGGCAACGCAAATGCTGGATCAAATGCGGTCTTTGGTCATCCTGTCTGCCGTAGAGCAGAGTCTGGAGATGTCGATGACCACGCTTCCAACATGGGTCCCATGCTGGGATCAAGGATGCACCTCAATCATGTTCACACCGTTCCCAGGACAGGAGAACTTCTACGACGCGTCTCTACGTTCTGAAACTAGCCAGGGGTATATTGCCACAACCTCTCGCCATGTCTCTCAGAAAAACAACTTAACGTTGGAGCTACGCCTCCACGTGAAAGGTTTTCGTTTAGCTTCTGTAGGAGCTGTGTCAGAAGTCATGACACGTGGGGCATACGATCGACCAACGATCGATTCGGACGAAGGAAGCGATTTTTTCATCAACCCAATTGAGGCTGCCTTGCTGTTAGCGAAGTCACTGCAAAGCCTTCGCCAGTCAGATTCGGATCTTCTCCAGGCATTTTGTCTCACGATCACTGCTGGTTTCGACAAGCTTCGTCACGCTGCTTCCCAAGATGTGAAGAAGCACATGTCTAATTTTGCATCGTTCTGCAGGTCAAAGTTCAGTTCAAAACTAAACACTGAGCTGGAGCAATGCAGCATCATGCAACAGACCATAGATGGCGATGGACGGAACTTTTCTGCTCAGGCTCGACAATTCTGTCACGGCCGCCGGTTCTTCGTAACTGACGATGGCCTCTTTGGACTTGGCCCCACAGCCATGCAAAAAGACGACCTTTGCTGTGTTCTCATAGGAGCACGAGTTCCTTTCGTGTTGAGGAAGGCAGCAGACTCTGACCTCTACAAAGTTGTAGGAGAATGCTACCTGCATGGTTATATGGAGGGCAAAGCAATTCATGATTGGAGAAAAGGAGCTCTAACAGTCGAGGATCTCGTCTTGTCATGATAGGATGTCATCACTCAACAATACCTCATCATATAAAAGAGATCGTTCACAGGTAACAATTTGACGCCAGTGTAGATTGGGGACAATATACAATGCACTCACAAGCGAGCTACAAATCCGCTCTTGTCAATCTTGACGAGGTATTCAGGTCCAATATCCTTCACATTTGTAACGCCGGCAAGACCCATGCACAGCTTGAACTCGTCTCGCAGCAATGTCAGGGCAAGCTCGACACCATCCTGGCCCTTGTATGCCAATCCCCACAAGATTGGTCTGCCAACCCATACGAAGTCCGCTCCAAGTGCCAGCGCTTTGAACACATCGGTACCGTGTCGAATACCACCATCGACATGCACAGGAATTTTCCGATCCTGGCTTCGTACAGCTTGAACAACTTCAGGAAGAGCGTCGATAGTGGCCAACGCACCATTCAGCTGACGACCGCCATGGTTTGACACAACGATGCCGTCCACACCATGGTGAGCTGCGAGCAATGCATCCTCTCCAGTTGCAATGCCCTTGACCCAGACTTCCATTTCAGGATGGCACTGCTCCTTTAACCATTCGATATCCTTCTCCCAAGTCAATGTTGGATTCGCCGCATGCGTGTGGAATCGGATCGGGCCTTTTGGCAAGACTCTCTTCTCACCATCATGATACCCAGACTCGCTCGCAGGAGTCTTGGTGTTACTATCGCCTGAGTCTTCATCGTCGCGGTTGCTGAAATTTGCGATTCTCAGGTGTTTCGGCAGCGTGAACTGGTTCCTGATTTCCAGATTCCTGCGACCGAGAACCGGTGTATCAACCGTCAGCAATACAGCTTTGTATCCTTTTGCCTTCGCTCGTTTGATCAACTTGACACTGTGTGCTCGCTCCTCGAACAGGTACAGTTGCAAAGCTGCTGGGGTCGAGCCAATCGCGTCCTTGACATCTTCCAGTGTCTGAGTCGCAAAACTGCTCAACCCCATAACCACATCTTGTTTGTTACACGCGCGTGCAGTTGCGATTTCGCCATCGGGATGTGCAAGACATTGCATAGCTGTCGATGCTGCACCAATCGGCATGCTAGACGATGTACCAAAGACATTGACTGTGGTGTCGATAGCTGAGATATCGCGAAGCACACGTGGTCGAATACGGTACTTTTGATATGCGGAGATGTTTTCGGCGAGCGTAGAGCCGGAGTCTGCGCCTTCGTTGTAGTAGTCGCGTGTCTGCTTGTCCATGCGCTGCGCTGCGAGCACGCGCAGCTCTTCGATGGTTAAGCATTGCAAGTCGGTGGTTTTGTTGTACGCCATTTTAGTTGGAATCAATATGGCTCAGGAGACAGACAGATGAAGGCAGCAAGGCTTCGTGGCGGCGGCGCCATCATCGTTTTATGATTTCGCGATAGATGATGGTCGATGACGCCGTCTCCGGGGTCGGCGAGTTAGCTCCCGCTTGTGCGGTTACCGAAGTGGAGTAACCGTGAGCAAAAGATCTGATAACATCGCGTGCGGCCGCGGAGATGACACCTACCTCTTGACTTCTAGATCAAGAACATCCAGTGAACATTCTCCTATCTACGAACTGTCAGAGTTCTCTATTGCCCCGGTATCGCCTTTCGGATGTCCTAGGATTATTTAAGCACGGCACTTTCCGTCAAGTTTCCCCCGATCCTGACCGCTTATCAGATCCTGCTAGTCCAGACTAACTCCGATCAATCTTCGAACCTGAGAACTAGGAGTCATTATTTCACCGAGAACCTCCACGTGGGACATTTGATAGCAAGGTCATACTGCGAAAGGGTTGTTCTTTTGAATATGATCTCTCATAACTGCATTGGGACCCATTACCGTGCCTTCTCAGATTACTGTTACCATGTCTACACATGCAATATAGAGTCCAAGTCTTACTGGAGCTGGGCAAAATGAATCTGATGTTTTCTTATTATGGTGAGAGTCTCTCAAACAGTAACAATATTACGATTTACGTATGCCGATTTACTCTCACAGCTCCTGGATCTCAGTTGGTCCGACCTCCCAGCCTGGAATGCCAACCCATTTCCTATCAGTTCGACCTCTGTACTGTTCTTCGAGAACTTGACATAGCTCATCAAGCTTGTCGCTATGTACGATAAGTGCTTCGTAAAACTTGTTGGCTAGATCATAATGATGTTGGGATTCTATATAGAGCTCATGATCGTCGACGAAGATGGCTGTAGAATCAAGGCGTATCGTATGACCCCTGATAGTTCTTTCCTTGACTTGGGGACCGTGTTGTCTCGGAATTGGGGGGCTCAGAATATCTCCAGCTGGATCGTTGATGTATTCCCTGGCCCTAAACTCGCGACGTTGGGTTTCTGAGCCACCTCCAGGATTCAGAATTGAACTCGTTTGTTGAAACCGAATGGGGCTGATTGCCTTTGCCGACATATGAGACAAGTCAGACACCGAGCTTGCTAGGACCACATGTGGTGAACTTGAACGACCGGAGATGGAGCTTGAGGACGAACTGTCATTGGAAGAGGAACTGAGCGAGCTACCTGCAGTGGTAATGTCCGAAATTCGGGGGCCTCGAGGGACACTTTGGAAACGATTCGTGTTTGCTTTTGAGGCAGTGGAAGGCGTGTGAACCGAGCTGACTTTTCGGCGACTCGAGCGTCTTGTCCGTTGTTTCGGCAAGACATCTCTAGCATACTCATTTAGGGCCTCCGTGAAGTCGAGTAATGCTTCGGGTACAGGGACATAATCAGCTGTCTGAGTCTTGGATTGAAAGACCGTGAGCTTCTTCGTAGCTGTGTCTAATGTCTTTGCATTTTCCTTGTGCACTACTCCCATGTCATCACTACCATATGTTAGCAGCAGGGGTATCAACACGCCAATGTAGTCTTACATATCGACTTCCAATTCCTGAATCCTAGCTTCTAAGGTGACACCTAGTTGCTCTTCAAATACGCTTCGCTTCGTGCTGTCAAACAGTGCTTCCTTGAGTATTCTTAATTGTTCGTTCAATTTGTGCACAAGCATAAGGTTGCTGTATCCCTGCATGCTTTCTCTGGCCACGCTAAGTGATGCTCGGAGAGCTTCAACAGACTTCCTGTTGCATAACCACACCAAACGTGCGATTGCTTTCTTTTCGAAAGAAGGATGAGGTCGATATTTCGGGTCCAAAGCATTGACTTGTCCGAGAAGCCCTCCGAGATTAGCAACAACCCCTTGTGCCCAGCCTATCAATGTGTAGACCGAAGAAGCATCGGTAGAACGCGCATCTCTATCCTCTTTACAAGCATCAAGAAACCGTCTGAAGAGACCCCCAAAAGCGATTGTCTCGCTGGCGAGCTCCTCGATATCACGCCGTGAATTTTTGATCCTTTCGGTGGCCCTTTGGATCCTACGGCCAGTCTTTACCAACTGGCTGCAGATCGCGATGCCTGCCGCAACAGCACCAAATATTTCTGCCATGGTAAAGCATATAACAATTAAGTTCAAGAGAAAGACGAGATCGGACAAGCTGAAGAGAATGAAGTGGATTCATCAAATATTTAGCCAAATTTCTCGATAGCACACCTCACGCAAGACTTGACCGGTGAGCTTGTGGAATTGACAAGGCTGCGTTTAATCAGCCAACCAGGGACACAAGGTCCTCACCCCCAATATGCAGGCGCATACGCGAGCAAAGCGGGGTAACATTCCTCACACCGAGCACTCCGGAAAGCAAGATACGGTTGAGTACGCATCGATTTCGCCTCGTATTGGGCTATGTTACTGCAGTAGTGGAGCGCGCACAGCAGGACGTCTATCTAGAAGCCTCAGCGGCCACCGATCAGCAACACTCAGTCTTAGCACTCTCAGCGTTTCAAATTCTTGATAAGGCTGAGCCGGATTTTCCTTTTTGCAAATGTGTCGTTGCATCAAATCAGCCTTGCTGACGTCGTCGATGTAATGGCTGATGATCTGATCTGTCTTGGCCTTTATGTACTACTTTGGTGTTTACAATAATCAGATCTGCATTTCGAATGGGTTCTAGAAAGTACCCTGGTCCACAATCATCTTGGAGCTAGCATCTTACGTGCTGTGCGTAGACCCGAATCTGCCTTGCGACTTTTCGGTTTGTCTTCTACGCTTTGATTGAACGTTGACAGCTATGATGCCGACATCAAGAGTTACATTAACCAACATATGATCTTCTCATAGAAGACATCCGACTCGTTGTTGCCGCTTGGTACCCGTGTTCTGCTCCTTGCACTGTTCGGCGCGAAAAGCCTAAGAGAACATAGTCTCTAGCATCAACGTATAATGCTACTGCATATAGAGTCCCGGGATGTTGGCTTGTGCAACGCAAGGGTATGTGCAAACGTACAATGTTATGGTCTACTGATATCTGTATTGGCAGCGTATGTATTTATCGTTGCTGGAAGCAAGCTCTTAATAAGGTCTTACGATGGCATACAGTCTCTCTTTTTCATGAAATACTCTGAACCCTGCAAAACTGGCAGCGGATTTTCAAACAAGGCGAGGGAATTGCAAGATTGCGTTGTAAGGGGCACAGATTATTTCTGCGATAGTGTTGCGACATGCTACTTGGGCGGTAATCGTAGAGAATTCGGTAGAGTGGATTTTTTAGATTAGTTCTACCTGGGGGGAGCCGAACATGTGCACTCTAGCTGAGCAGGAACACACTCTTCATACGTAGGGTGCTTTGGAATCCAGGATTTATGCTTTCCTCTTAGCCTAGTTGACGTACTCAGTGAACAATTTAAGCATGAATCCTAGAGGACTATCAGCCGGAAAAATATTGTTCCAATTAATGAGCCACTTCTCAAGAGTGGCAACGATCTCATTTGTAGTGTAGAAACTCACTTCAAGGGATGTGGTGCGGCCTGAGATATCACGGGATGTAGCATATGCAAGAAACCAAACGTTGGAGTTAGATAACCATAATTGACGATAACAATGTTACTCTGATTGGAGCGAGATAGGCTAATATACGAAGCGCTGATTGATCGAAGAAATTGGGGCCGTTACATCGTGTCCATAGCTCAAGCATAACTAGAAGGTGTTCTGCCGAGGCGTTGTCTAGGTTCGTTTTGATACTCAGGGTGAACTGATCCACCAAGTGGCACGTCCGCGCCATGAGCGAGAGGAGCATAAAGCTGATCGTTTGTGGTCATAGCAGGACTGTCCATTCTGGTCTCTGCTGTAAGGGCGTTGATGTGCGCAGGGTTACCAGGTGCTACACCACGCTCACCAAGGTAACTGAATCTTCCAATTTGGCTGCCTGTGGTGGTAGCCTGAGGACGGGGAGGCGATGGGAATGTGGTGTCTGATTTGTCGGAAGCGCGCTTGCTGTGAATCGAGCTTGAAGTCGAGGGCTGACGGAACTGAGTGCCGTACATGCCTTGAGGGTCAACTTCTTGGTCACGGCGACCTTGTCCGTTTGCAACAAGTGTACCATCTGGGCCACCAGCTTGAGCCACGCCAATCTTCTCAGTAAGTTCGTGGGCAACTTTGTGGGCGTCGTACTCGTTGATACCGGCGGCAAGCAGCAGGTTCTTCCTCCTTTCGACATTGGCAGCGTGGTCGTTGTCTTGACCGGGGTTGGCAGTCTCGTATTCAAGGATCTTGATGAACTTGTAGAAACCGGCCGCAACAATGGCACCTAGAATGGGTCCGACCCAGTAAATCCAGTGGTAGCCGTTGAAGGTGTGGTTGACGACAGCGGGTCCAAAGGAACGTGCAGGGTTGAGGGAGCCTCCGGTGAAGTAGACTCCGGTCAACTCTGCAATGAAAAGTGCAAGACCAATGCCTGTGGAGAAAGATTAGCGGTGGTGGGTAGCACTGAACGCCTGTAACATACCAACTGGAGCGATGAAGGTACCCTTGTGCTTCTCAGCGGCCAACATAAAGATGGTAAAGACAAGTTGAGCAGTCAAGAACATCTCGATGAAGAGTCCCTGAACGACAGAGGTGCCGCCACCTAGTGAGGTGCGTACGTTAATCTTCCCTTCGTGAGGAAACATACAGGCGACCAAGGCAGCAGCGGTGATTCCGCCAAGAATCTGTACGAAGAACAGTAGAAAGCCACGAATCCATGGCAGAGCGCCAATCAAGCACATGCCAAGCGTAACGGCAGGGTTGAAGAGTCCACCGGAAATTCGGAAGAACACCCAAGCGTTCACAGCTAGCGAGAATCCGAAACAAAGAGCGATGTACTGCAGTTGTTGGGGGTTGGAACCTGCTTCAGCCACGGTTTGGCCGCCTGTTGACGGTATACTATTGGCGACCTGGGTGCCTGACAATGCGAACCAAAGGAAGAGAACGGTGCCGACGTATTCTCCACACATGGCGACAAAGTGATTGCGGATATTGTCTGGCAGCTTCTTCAGGAGAGGTAGACGCAATTCCTTATCGCTCAACTCAGCATTTGGATCGGCGGCTTTGGTAAATGGAATCGCAAAGGCTCTGCCTTGCCGGGGTTCCTATTAGAAGAGTTTAGTGTCTGTTTAGAGGAAGACAAATATGCTGTGCGTGATTGAAAGAGTGCCAGGTCCCGTCTGGCCAGTGTAGTCCTATGGAATGTTGGGCGAAGGGCTTGTCTGTTTGACGTACATTGATATTCATGATGTAGGACGGGCTTCTCAGCCAAGAGACCTGAAATGAACACAGACGAGAAGTGACAACAAGTGAGGATGTCCCTCGTTTGGTGAAGTAATGGTTGTTTTGCTTGGTTATCAAAAGGAGAATCAGAGATGGCCTAATAGGGATTCTGTGCTTTCCTACCAGCTCCTCATATGCCAAAAAGGGATTGTCGTCATAGAAAAGACGACGAGGTCGACTCCCATCTAGACGCTTGACCCGCCATCCCCACACGCCTAATCCCAGCTCTTCCAGCACGCTTGGAGGGTAGTCCCAGCTCTTAGACCAAGAGTTTGAACAGCCACAGCAACTTTCTGGCCAGAAGCGGTAAGTCAAAGCCTGACGTAGATCCTCGAGCAGGCCACATGGAAGGCAAATGAAGATTGATGTTACCCAGTTTGGACGAGCGCGGGACACTATCCGAGTAGCGCACAACGATCGCAGATCCAGAGCCTCTCTAGAGGCAAGACTAGACGATTTGTTGACAACAGTCACCCTAGTCCGCGGGGTGCCCGTTCTTAACGGTTGCAAGTTGAAATCAGGAAAAATGCTTGCGCGACAGATAATGTGTTCCTAGAAGACTCGACTTTGGACAGTATGGTTCATCAACTTTGAAGTGCATGCTCTTACGAAGCGCGCAGGCTGCACCTAGTCAGTAGCTGAGAACTCCCCTCTTGCCGTAATCAGGTTTGCGAAACCCGATGTGTTCGATCTAGCACATGTCGTTGACGAAAGAAGGTCCCCTGCTTGTCCCAGTTGGGATTAGCTACTGCGATTACGTAGCGATGGCTGAAAAACTTCCCGCCTTTGAACCATTTCCAGCCACTTACAGAAGACCCTGCACATCACTCAGCGACAGACAGTACCAGTTCATGACCAAGTCTTCATCCATATTGCACGCAACGGTCATCTGGTTAAATGCCGTCCCAATGGCGGACGAAGGTGGGAGTCCGGCGGCTTCATGCTTCAGCGCCAAACAAAATCTTCTGACGTCACAGCCTTGCACCGCCCACGAGGACAAGGACGTCGGAGTCGTTTCAAAATCCTGACACGATACCCATCCAAGCATTCGTAGCGGCGCATTTGAGCATCTTCTACCGTCACTGGGTCCCAATCCAAGATGACACTAAAATCACGTTGCAAATCACCGAACGGCTGACGAGTGTCGGGGCGGCACGTTGAAACTTTGGAGCTGCTGTCGGTAGGTCAGGTTCACTGGTTCAGGGGGCTGATCTTGGGGACTTGACACCGTAGCACAGTGAGGCCCACTGAAATGTGCTACGCAACAATGAATTACCAGCTTTCTAATCACAGGATTGCCACCAACAGTGAGGCACGGTAGACGGGCAGTCATCTTTCTTAGCTGAGGCCTGCACAACGTTTGTGTATTCGAGAGGATATCTTCCAAAGCAGCTGACGCAAACGTCTTGTCGGAAGTAGCCATCTACTCCGTAGATTACACACACAGCGTGTCGCTCGTCTCACGTCAGCCCTTATCTACAGCATGCCGCTCTTACTGCAGCGCCAAGTGCCACAACAATGCATTCTGCTCAGACATACATGTTGGAATTCCGACATTGCAAACCCCCAACTGCACCGTTCCAAATTGCCTGCAGTAGGTGTTGACAACTATTGAGTCTGACAAACCAGGCTGCAGCTGGATTGTCTGACTGATTTGATGCTACTGTTTGCATGTATGTACCTCTACTCTCTGAGGCTTAAACCCCTGGCTTGAAAGATACGACATAACAGCCAGTACGTACATCTCTTTTCTCTCCATGGGCTTTCCATAGTACATCCACCACGCACTTTGCACTTTGTATGCGCGGTCGCCCACCTAACCATTGCACCGCCTTTCAGGTTTCAAAGACGTCTTGCACTAAACGGGAGGCACACAAGGTTGGAGCTCAAAATATGGGCAATGCTGCCTATGTCATCACGTCAGGTTTATGGATAAGATTATAATACGAACAAGGGAACCAGACGTCTTACAAGATCTAAAAGACCTTCACAGCTGTTACAACGGCTATCTTACTGGCTGGCAATTGCATTGCACGACACTGGGGATTGTCTTGACATTACTGATAGTAACTCTTAGGGTCATAGTTGTCGGCACTGTGCTCGTTTCTATTACTGATGATGTGGGAGGATTCGGGGAGACTAGCTGAGTTGTGGGTTGAATTCTGGTCACGTACATGGATAAGGCTTACATCTGACTGCGGAATTTCGTACTGATGATTGATCGGTATAGCTTTCAACATTGCGTGGGGAAAGTTGAGTGATCGTCTCGGCCGCAAGACCATGTTCGTCCTGGCCATGGCCATGGCCATCTTCACAATCCGGTCTGCCGGATGCGCGGCATCGCAAACAATGGTGCAGCTGTAAGTATTCACTTTGCGTTTATCCGTCCTATCTTTGCAGTCTTGTACATCCGAACCAATTTCAATGTCGAATATTGGTGGGTAACTGGGATATCATAGTTGGCTATTCTCACAATACATGACAACAGTAGATGGAGATCAAGATGGAGATCAAGATCAACCCTCCTCTTGATCCATGTCGCCCCTCCCCCTCTTCCCTCGCATACCGCCTCTACC
>JAPEUT010000389.1:0-21506 GCA_027946375.1 Neodidymelliopsis sp. IMI 364377
GGGTCGTTGGGGTGGGAGACCATGGTGGTGGTGGTGGGAACGTGTCTGTGGTTGAGGGTGAGAATAGGGAAGGTAAGGTATAAGTTGTTGTTGTTTGGAGTTGTTGAGAGATGTACTGCGATCAGCTCATGATATTGTTCTTATTGGCTCGTGATTGTGTTGTGCTTACTATCTTTGCGTCTACGTCAATGGCTGGTTTTGCTCGAACTGCTCGCCTGAAAGTCGTGCTGTGTACATTTGTGATCACTATTAACATACGAAGAAGCTCGTTTTTATCGACCGAACACCTCCTAAGAACACCAGAACATTCTATTCGCTAATGCAACGCATCACTGCTGCTAGTTACTAGAGAGTACTAGATAACACAGGAATGTCTTATTATTGCTAGCACTTATATAAGATAGCGCTAAAGATATAGTCGTGTTATTATTATGTATTGCTCATTAAGGTGGTGGTGCAATGGTATTTGGCCAATATAAACGGGCTTCTTCGTAGCCGCGAAATTCTGTCTAAGTCCCTCTGCACTAAAATAAATGCAAGACATCGATACCAGTGGCAATTTTCCAGTTCGTATCCAGCTTACTGCTTATCTAGAATCAAAGTTAAGAGAAGCTGATCACTTGTTAGTCCTATTCTTTGTTGCATATACACACACACGTAACTCTCGTGGTGTATTCTCGTTTAAGAATACGTAGTGAAAAACGGGAGAATCGAGTGTGACTTGCGACCCTGTCTCCCTCTTATGTCCCCTTCGTCGCCCTCACAACCCACAACGGATCCAAATGACCCATCACCCTCGCAGCCGACGACTCCTTCACCACCGTGCCGCGATCATCCGTGATTCTCTCCCCCCTCTCATCTCTCGCGCACAAATCCACAATCTCCACATCCTTCCACCCGGAGAAATGCAAGTAATCTCCCACAAACTCCAGCCTCGCCTGCTCCCCCAGCATCATCCACCGCCGCACGACTTTGGTCGGAAAACACCGATTGCTAATCGCCAAGTGCACTTTCCCACCTTCCCTCACAGCACCTAGTAAGCGCTCGCACACCTCGCGCGGCGCATTGAGGTAGTCGATGCTGACTACGCACGTGACAGCATCAAACTGCAACTCCTCGCGACGGTCGGGCCACGCGGCCCTCGCATCCCACGGCTCGCGATTCAAATCTAGGACCCGCCACCGTTCCGTGTTCTTCTGAAACAGACGGTTCACCGCCAGCTCTTCGCCGTTCAGCCCCACGCCATACACTTCCAGCTCGCCGCGCTGCACCGCAGTGGCCGTGGACGGGGGGTAGAAGCTGTTCCAGCTAGCGCAGAGGTCGAGGATGCGGCCTTTATGTGGGAGAACGGTGGCGTAGTAGTTGGTTAGTCGCTCAATAGCTGCGTCGTCAATGTGCGTCACGAGCCGGGGTTGGCGGTAGAACAGCCCGTCGTTGGATTCGTCCTGGCGCTGGAAATCGGAAGAGTTGTAGGGCCATTTGTCGTACCGGGGCTTGTACGAAATTGCGGGAAAGGCGGTCCCAGGAGCTGTGGAGGCGACTGTGGACATGGGGTGTTCGGCGAAGAAGTTTGGAGGAAAGACGGTGTGGGTTGAGGAGTAGGTGCAGCGTTTGAGCAGCTGTGGTTTGCAAAGTGTAGGCCGGAAGACTTTGAGGATTGACATTAGCTGAGAGGTTGTTAGACGCGCTGTGAGTATTGCTCAAGTGGTCGTAGATTTACAATTCGCCGCTCAAAAAGATGGTGATGTCATGGTGAGCGCGCGTCCACGTGAGAACGCGACGGCGAATCGAATTAATTTATGTCAGATTTCCGAACACTACACATTTCCTTCCGAAGAACATTTTCCACAGTATAATAATAAATAAACAGCATGAATGAGACGACGCCATGAATGCAATCCAAGACCCCAAATCGTACATGTGGCCGTTACACTGTTCATACAACACATCGAGCTACCCAGCAGCCCTCACTCTCGGCCCTGTACTTCGCGGATGCACATTCCACTGCCCGTACAATCCCGGCCCTCGCCCTTCCACCCTCCTCGCCTTACCGCTCTTCCCTGCCTTATCCGCTTTCTTGTACACTTCCCTCCACAAATCGTCGACAGGGAGAAGCTGTGCCATTTGCTGGTAGTGCTGTACACTTTGACTGATCTCCTCTTCTTCCTCTGCCTGCTCCTGCTTATTAGTCTTCGTGCTCTTGCGACGCACGGGTGGTGAGGAGGAAGAGGCGGGGCGGAGGAGTTTGAGAGCGTCGCGGAGTTCTTGATCGGAGGACGAGATTTGCGCTTGGAGGTATGCGAGATTCTCGGGACTTATTGGATTGGCGCCGCCGAGAGATGTCATAACGGGAACCCGGGGCGTGTAGGCGTAATTTTGTGGCTGCGGAGGATTTCTGGAAACGATCTTCGGGTCCAGGCGAGCTTCTTGCCCTTTGTCCAGCAGAGCCATTATGTCGAGACTTTCGCCATGGGGAATGGGAGTGGAGTGCGAGGGAGTGATGCAGTCCATGTCCACTTCCTTGCGTAGGACATGGTCGATATCGACTGCACTAAAATATGCACATGACTGTGGGAGCTCGTTAATGCCCATCTGCTGCGCAAACATGGCGCGAGTCCAGAGGTTGGCGATTTGCATGGCCATGGCTGCGCGATACTTGTCTTTCTCTTTGACCAGATACCTGATCTCATCGTGCACGGTGATAGCCAAGCGGGCGTCAATGTTGTACCGCCGTGCGAGATATTCCATACCGATGATCAGTAGATGCAAGTAGTCAACACCACTCGACTGGATGGCCCAGTTGATGCGGCTCGTCATGAAGCCGCCTTTGGTTAGGTAGCGACGCTGCAAAGCTTCAGTGATGGCAGCGCCGAGCACAGGGGTGCGTGGGCGTTCTTGCTCAGCAAAGTCCTCGAGTTTGTTGAAGACAAAGCTTTCTGTCCCGCCGCGCCAGAACGGACGCTCATGCAACTGCTTCCGTGTGGTCTTCTTACCCTTGGTGTTTTGGTACAGGTCGTTTGCTGTGTTACTGGTCTGGGTGTCGGTGAGGCCGGGATTGAACTGGCGCAGGAGGGTTGCGGCGAACTTCAGGCCTGCACCGTAAATGCGCCCGTAGTTGAAAACTTTGGCGTCGTTGCGTGATATGCCCAATATGCCTGCAGTGCGGGAGTGTAGATCTGTACCAGCGGCTTTGGTGCCCTCCAGTGTCATGAAGCCGACGGCGTTACCGCCATGGAGCTGGAACGTGGCGTCGCCGACTAAACTGGCAATCCAAAGCTCTTCCGAATCAACGTCTGCGCCAACAAAGCAGTATCCTTCTGGTGCTCTGACCATTGACTTCAGCTCGGAGCCGACGCGATTCTTCTTGGCGTTACTGGCTGTGAGCCATGTATTCTCAACCGCTCGGCGTGTGATAGTACCCATGGGAATGAGTTGCGGTAAGATGAATCCGACTTTCTTCCCGCGGCCCTTGCCAGATGCGGATACAAGCTTTGGTGTGTTAGGCACTTCATTACTGTACACAGCCATCTGCGACATGATGCGATCTCGTGCGCTGATCCAGTACGAGCATGATGCGTTCATCTCCAGGGCTTCCTTTGCATATTCGTATTCCGAGGTGAGCTTTCCCTTTTCAAAGTACTGGAGGTAGCCCTTTGCTAGAGGATTTGTGCAGCGTGCTTGTGGTCCGTCCTTGTGCGGGATTTTGTAGTAGACATGTTGTGTGTCATCACGTAGCTTGAGGTTCTGCTCCTCCATCATGTCCAATTCCTTGATGCCCTTCTCATTGTAAGCAAACACTTCATCTACAGGCACTTGGTAGGTCCAACCATACACGTCTGACCAGACTAATGGATTGCCGTCCCACGAAAGCCTCAGTAATATCGGAGCCACTCGCGTTCGGATTGTCAGGGTCATGGGCGCGTCGGTCTTGGCGAAGAGGTCTTTGTACCACTTTGGCATGCCCGGCTTCTTTTGTCTTGCGGCAGGTCTTGGTGGGTCGCCCTTCTTTTTCCCCTTGACCATCTTTACCTCCTGACCGGACCAGTCAAGCTGGCTAAGCCAAGGATCGGTGTTGTACACTTCAGGTTGGTCTTTGACTTCGAGCGCCTTTTCTGCTAGTGCGACCAGCCGTTCGCGCACAGCAGTGTTGAGTTTCTGGTAGGTTGCTTCGGCGTTATTGATGTAGGCGTCCCAGGTCTCATTGACGGGTAGAATTTCCGCCGCCATAAATCGAAGCGCAGCGAAACTGACTGGATGTGGACATGTTTCTATGAACAGAGGGAAGACTTTCTGGTAAACACGATGCGTAATCTCGACATCGGCAGCACAGTAATTCAACAACTCATCCAACTTTGCACAGATGCCGGTCCTGTCAAGCTCGCCGAAGTATTCGCGCTGGGCCTTGTCGATGGTGATGTTGCAGTGAAACTTGGCTACGTCTCGTAGCGAGTTGACAGCGCTCCGGCCTATCCACAACTCCTCCTCTTCGTCGGGAATGGCAGCCGAGTCGAGCAAGGTGGAGAGCTCTGCATTCTCCTCCGAGGTAGCAATCTTGTCACGCAGGTCCCTGCTCTTCTTGTGCTTCATCCAGGAGGGGCGTTGGCGCGAGCACATGCCGTTGGAGGCGACGTGCAACGACATGGTGTCGATAAAGGCATTGTTCGACTGGCGAATGTCGTACTCCTCGGCGATACGAGCGCGGTCGTAGCCGATGTTGTGTCCAACGACGATGCGCGGTATGGTGGGGTCACCCAAGGGGATCAGATGGCGATCCGACTTGGACTCGCCCAGTAGCCAGGGCGATATCCAGGCGTACCAGGCGGTGGGGCTGACGGCGCAGGCCATGCAGGCAAACGACGTCTCCTTGTACATGACCTCGGTGTCAAAGGTCAGCATGGTCTCGTTGGGGGCATCAACGGGCTCCGAGGTGCCGTCGCTGTTGTACTTGGTCCAGCCACTGCGCCTGACCCATTTGCGCGGCTTCGGTGGGGGATTCGCCCAGGCCAGCTTCTTCGCCATGCTCAGATACGGCTCGGCGGCGTCCATGCCCAGCTTGTGGAAGTGCTCGTCGAGGGTGGCGCCCTGCAGCTCGGGCAGGTCAAAGGCCACGGGCGGCGTCGAGTCCTGGTTCTTGCCGAGCAGCTCATGGCGCGTCAGGTGGTCGCGCGAGAGGGCGACGAGCTCAGGCGGGGGGTGGGTGCCCTTGCCGGGGAACACCTGGGCGTGGACATGGCTGGAGAGATGCTGGACCCCTATCTCGCTGAAGCGGGCTTCCGAGGGCACTGGGCGTGTTTAGCAGGCGCGGCGATGCAGCGAGGCCGTAGTGCATACCATGCAGACTCTTTCCAGACGCCCTGCTTTCTGCTGCCTCGTGCTCGTTCTCATTCTTATTCGGCGTCTGCAGTGTGGTGGCGCATCGCCGCGACCCTCTTTCTCTTTGTGCGGCGGCGTGCGGCGGCAGCAATCCCTTCTCTTTTCTCAGCGCTCTCGGTCGCAGCGCAACATTCGCAAGGGGTCGGCAGGAGCTGCAGCGCATGGTCGCGTCAGGCAGCGTCACGTTACTGCATCTCGTTGACTGCACTCAGCGTCGTGGCTCGTCCTAGTAAAGATTCCAACAACGAGAGGTGCTGTCGTCATAAGTCGCGTCTAGCTCTCCTCGCTCCCGCTTCCCTCTCCACTGCCGACTCTTGGCGCATTGCACATGTCGCAGCGTGCCTCCTGGTCCTGCAGCCCTACCCGCTCTCACATCCGCCAAGCTTGGACCCTTCTTGTGTCGACCGCGGGCCGGCGGCGTACTGTCGTGCGTGAGCGTGAGTGCGAGTGCGAGTGTGGTGCTCTCCACGCCCTGCCTGTGTGCATCCTCTCTGTAAACACAATGCAGATGCAGTCGCTTGTCTAGAGCCTACCTTGCCACCATGTCGGCCTCGGACTCGCCGCACCGCGCTGCGTACCCACCCAACGCCTATAACCAAGACCACGACTGGGACTGGGACACGCCCTTCCCTCTTGCTGAGCCCGCCAACGACTCGCCCAGCTTCTTCGACCACCTCCTCAACCCAGCCATCCACGGCGACCCTGCTTTTGACTACACACGTGCAACTCCCTACGACATGTCGTCGTCGCGCGCGCAGCAGCCGGGACGTTTGTCCAACGGCTATGTTGACCTGACCTCGCCGCACGTCGACCTCACCACCCCAGCCTCGCCCCCACGACGAAGGAAGCGCGAGTCGCCCACGCCTGGTCCGTCCTCCAAGCGGCAGCGGCGCGAAGAGGGCGCTGCCGCCACCGCCGCTGAAGGCTCCAGCAGCAACAAGCCGCTCCAGCAGGTCGAAGAGATAGACCTGTCGCAGGATGACTCCATCTTAGACGTATTGCAGAAGCAGCGCGAAGAGGCTGTCAAGTCACAGGCCAAGCCAGACGAGACAGTCACTACCTTCAACTCCTTCAACTGCGTCATCTGCATGGACCGGCCAACCGACCTCACGGCTACAGCCTGTGGTATGTCGTGCGTTGCAGATGATCGACAGACCCGTGACTGACACAGAGCAGGACATCTCTTCTGCCACACGTGCCTCATGGAGGCACTGATTGCCGGCGAGAACCGCACGGGGCCTGGCGAACCTAGGCGATCACAATGCCCCGTCTGTCGAAAGAGCATAAGTCGCACCAGAGCCACCGACATAATCCCCCTACTTTTGAAGAAGGGCCTAGCCACACAGCCACGGAGGAAGCCAACTGCCGTACCTGCCGCCGCTTCGTAGGTATAGGGAGGGCACTGCATTTCACGATCGAACATGTGACGGGACTTTCATTGTCCGACTACTCTAAAGACCAAACCAGCGGTAGACTGTGCTCACAGCGTCAACTGTACGGAAATGACCAAATGCACGGTCGCTTGTCTACGGGGCAGAACGAAGAAAACAAGACATTATCCAGCTTAATGGCGTAGATACGAAGCACTGGCGTTATGGAATCATGTGCAGAGCACCTGTACTATTAAACAGCATCGACAGGTCAGAGTGGAGCCTTCAAGGGCATTCTAGACCATCTCATGCAGGGTCCTACGGTAATGACGTATGTATCCATGACGTGCATCAACACGAAATAATGAAAGAGTTAGAGATACCCTAGGCCATTACACCTCCACCCCCTCATCATCTACAACCTTCAATCTCATCATGTCTGGCCCCAAACTTACCTCCTCGATCGCCATTGTTGGCGCTGGAGATGTCGGCGCCACGATCGCCTACTCTCTCATCATGAACCCTGTAGCTGGAGATATCTTGATGGTCGATCCTAAAGAAGAAGTTAGAGACGCACAAGTGCAAGATTTGAGCGATGCTACTTTCCACGGCAACACCAGCACCCGTGTACGTGCGGGTACCCATAAAGAGGCCGGTCAATGCGACATCATCGTCATCACGGCTGGCGCAAAGCAAAAGAAGGGTATGCACAATTCCAACAGTGCCTGCTTCAAGTACTCCCATTAACAAGATTAGGCGAATCTCGCACCGACCTAATCGGCCGCAACAAGTCCATCCTCAAATCCGCCATCTCCGACATGCAGCCCTTCGCATCCCACACCATCCTCCTGCTTGTCGCCAATCCCGTCGACGTCCTCACCTACTTCGCGCAGCAATTTTCCAACCTCCCCAAATCCCAAGTCCTCGGTTCTGGCACCTTCCTCGACAGCGCGCGTCTGCGCGGCGTCCTCGCCTCCAAAGCTCAAGTCGCAGCCAGCAGCATCGACGCGTACGTGTTGGGTGAGCACGGGGAGTCACAGTTTGTTGCATGGAGCGCGGTCTCCATTGGCGGCGTACCGCTGGAAAACGCACTGCTTCCTGACACCAAGCTCGACAAAGACAGTATCGCCGAAGACACCAAAAACAAGGCGACCAGCATTATCGAGAACAAAGGCGCTACTAACTACGGCATCGGTGGCGTGGCGGCGAGCATCTGCAAGAGCATATTGTTTGACCAGCGGAATATCCGACCCGTTAGCCACTGGCAGGAGGAACTGGGGGTGTGTTTGAGTTTGCCGGCCGTGGTGGGGCGTGAGGGTGTGGTGAGGACAATTGAGTTGGGGTTAACGAGTGAGGAGAAGGGGAAGCTCGAGAAGAGCGCGAAGGCGCTGAAGGAGTTTATTGAGGCGTAGATGGCTGGACGTTCAACTTGTGAATTTCGTCGGATTGTCTACCATCCCTTTTACGAAACTGAACGCTGCCTCATTGTGTCAAATTTCGTAGAGCCTTATGGCTTTACTCTTCTGCGAGACGTCCCGGTGCCATCAAAACCTCCCCCTCCCCCTATCTGATCACCAGCTGTGCGTCGTCCCCCACAGCCTCCCAGAAATCCTTCGCATTACCAGCTCCCATGACATCCGCAATCCACTCGCCATCCATCCAGCCCTGCACAAAACACGACCCCACCAATCTCCAGCTCCCATCTTCCATCTCCCGCAACAGCAACGGCACCGAGCAACCCGCCACGACTGCAATATGCCATATCACATCCTCACCACTACTCTTCCCCACACCATCCATCCCCTCACACACATAACTAGGAGCTAGCCCCATGTACCCGTTCTCAGTAACAAACGGCCTGCGACCACGCAACACATTCTTCACAACCCCCCACGCCTCACTCCGACTATACGAGTCCGCGTACCGCGAAACATGGCGGGCGTGCGCGGGAAGACAAACATACCGCTCGCGCGCCTTGTCTGAGGAAGCGGGATACCCGCTCTCGGCGAACGGGGGCCACGCAGCCACGCTGTCGCCGTGGAACATGGCGCAGGCTGCACGCAGCGCGTCGTCGGCATATGTTGTTAGCGTGTTGGAGCGGTAGTAGCAAGCTATGGCGTCGGTCCAGTAGTGGAATCTCCAAGTGGATTTCGGCGCGCTGCCGGCGGGGATATCGGGGGCGTCGGGGAAGGAGAGTTTGAGCTGGTCGAGTACGAGGCCGCGACAGTGCAGTGCGTGGTTTCTAAACGTGAATAGTGGGCTGGGGAACGACGATGCGGTTATGTCGCCCGAGGCGGAGTACAGGTTACCGCCTTGGTCGGGGATGGCTGACATGGGGCGTGTGGGTATGTAGTCTTTGCGAACGAGCGAGCTGGCTGTGGCGGGTAGATTCCAGTTTGTGCACCACGACGGTGCTTTGGTGTAGAAGTCGTGGGTTTGCGGCGGAGCTTCGACTGCGCCGAGAATGTCCAGTGTGCCGTGTTGCTTAATCCAGGCTTGTGTGAAATCCTCGTAGATGTGTTCGTAGGGCTTGCTGTAATCTGGCTTGAAATCGAGGCCTGTTTTGTCTTGTGCCAGACTCCATAAGGCGAAGATGTGGTCGCGGGCATCTGTGCATTCAAAGTCGCGCGTGAGTATTAGTGCGTCTAGGAATTCGGGCGATGTGGACTTGATCTGGTAGAATGGGAGGGCGTGGCCTCCATTGTTACTTAGTAAGTAGCGGAAGTAGAAGAGTTTGCGTGGGTAGGCCAGCATGTCGACATCGATGTGTGATAAAGATGGATCTACAGCCAGCATCTGTCCACCTAACGACGCATCCCGTATCAGCATGTCTTGGAGGTGGTATGCGGCCTTGTCGACGCTGTCGAAACTCGTGCTCAACTTGTGACCAGCAAATATCGTCGGGTTTGAGGCCCAGGCCACCTCCTATAGGTGATGTGAGCAATTACAGTCATGAGGTTGGGATTTTGCTTACCTGCAGCACCCAGACTCTCCTGGAATACTGCCTGGTCAAAAACCTGTACAGAGCGACGCAGAGTCCAGCTAACCGATCCGGTTTAATCGTATTGTCACCAAACGAAAACCTTCCATCTTGGTAATGCTCCTCGCCGAAATGGAACTCGTTCAAATCGTTGATCCGTACCATCGGGTGCTTCTCCAACTCTTTCATAAACTCCAAAGCCAGCGTGATATCCTCGGTCTGTTCCCCGACATACGAGTACACCATCATGGCATTGTCGTAGATCTCCCCCATGCGAGGAACCTGCCTACCGCGCTCTACAACATCATCCTGGTTGATGCAAAGTGCGTCGATCCATATGGGGATAACTAGCTCTGTCATGCGCACAACGCGAATGGCTTCGGCGAGACTCTTGCGAATGGACTTTCGCTGGCCGTTGACAATGACCTGTTCTGGCGTAAGATCGGTACCCCATCGATCTGGGCAGAGAGGCTGTTTAGCAACGATTCTTTACACTGGGGTGATGGGGCTTCACTCACAAGAAAGCGCAATGAAATGTACTTCAGATCTGATCGGGCAATGTGCTGCGTGCATGACAATAGGCGCCGCAGTGTCTTTCGCAGGCAGTATGCACATGACTCGAATCTCATCACACACCATATTCAGAGGCATGTATTGATAGTCGACCTCCGGTGCTTCGATACTAGCTTTCGTACCAAGACGAATCGGGCAGATTCTTGGAAGGACAGGTTGCTCAGGCGCGCCATACCATTCTTTCTTCAAACTCGCACCTCCAGAATTGACGACGATTCTAAGACAGCCGTCCTCGATCAAGCGAGCATTGATTTCATGCATGTCAAACACTTCCAAAGCATGCGCGTACATGGTATCACTAAACTCTCGCGTCCAGTATGTAGCCTGCTCTTGCGCATCTGACTCGACGACGCAGGCATATCGGACCCAGAGGAGAGTGGGGTTGGTTATGTGGAGTCGAAGGTAGCGGAGAAACCGCTCCAACGCGATTGTGATGAGGAGTATCTGGCCGTTGACTTCGATTGCCTCTTGAAGTTTTCGATAGCCTCTCGCGTTCTTGATGGCTTTGAATGCGGGTAGTTCTGTCAAGAGGTGCGTCTCGAAGTCACAGCGGATGTGCTCGGCTGCAACATTTGTAGGGTAGAGCTTTAATAGGCGGACTTGGTGTGGTTCATGGTTCAGTGGGGTGTATTTGTACTCGGGGACGGTGAAACGCTCTACATCTGTATCGGCGAGGGTGTATAATGTGTTTTCGATTTCATGCAAAGCTGTATTGATATTAGCATCTTTGTGTGAGTTGGTAGCTGTTAGAACATTCGAATCATTAGATTTGGACTGCAGATCTTCATTGGTCTCCATGTGTAATTTCAGGTAACGTTAGGAGGTGTTCTGTCCCAATGTCTCGATCTAAAGATTGTGTCAAGATTCTTCTTTCGGTCGAGGTGGCGGCGCATGTAGGCGGCAGCCTGTTGTGGGGTCGTGGGGGCCAACACCAACCAATCTTGCGGGGGTTGTAAGTACATACCCAAACCAGGTGTAGATCTTTTCGACTAGCGAGATGCAAATTGTCAAGGTCGAAGACACCTCTGTTGGGCTACACCATCTCATTGTGGACAAGCCTGTCCTATCGATAATTCCCATTGAAAGCAGCAAACTTGTCTCCATACTGACCCAGACATGAGCGGCGAACGCTTTCGTCGAAGGGCACCCAGCCTTGAGCTCCAAATCTACGCAAGAGCTCGACAGATCTACTGTTCTCGACTATCGTGCTAGCTAGTTGCTGGCTGTCCTCGTCAGCGGGCCAAATCTCCTCCGGCGCCAGGCTTCGGAAAGTTTGCAGGAAGCTGTTGTAGTTGAAGCGATGAGCAAACCCGAAAAGCCGCTCGCCGCTCACATCATCAAATGTGAGCGCTGCCAGATGTAGTTTTGCGATGTCCTCTACATCTACCTGCCACTGCGGGTCTTGATCTCGCAGTTTGGTAACGTATTCTTCTTCAAACGGATGATCGAACACATCACGCACCCAACGTGCAGTACTGCCTGCGCCTGGGATACTGAGAGGCTGCAGAATGATACCGGAAGTATAGTTTGGCAGCACGGTATTGAATGTAAAGCCTGGTTTCTCATGCTCCACGAATTGCCATGCTGCACGCTCACATGCGACCTTGGAGGCAGCGTAAACAGCGTACGCCCGTTCAGTGCCGTACGGAGGCGGAGCCCACGCTTCCTCCATGATATCTTCGTTCCATGAAGAAGAGTCAACGTGTCTTGTGTGACCGACCAATGGCCTGGTGGCAGCATTACTGCTGGATGTATACACAAATCGTGTTATGGACGGTTCCCTACGGGCTTCCTCCAAGATGGCCTTGATACCGTTGACACATCCGGTGATGACTACGTTAGGATCTGGACTGAAGCTCAGATCAGACGCAACATGGGCGACGCCTTCGCAGTCAGTGAGACAGCCTTTGAAAGCACCAGGAACTTTCATGTCTGCCACCACAACGGATTCGAACAACTCGGCCGCTTTTTCATGACGTTGCTGATAGATGGCATGCATCATCTGCGCTTCCTCTTCATTTCGCACAGCTCCCCTCACTCGGTATCCAGCGCGGAGCAGATGGTCTGCGACATGGGAGCCAATCAGTCCGCTGATGCCAGTCACAAAAACCCGGCTGCCCTGGGAGATGGCGGCCATTTCGAACTTATTGCTGATCGAAGTTAAGAGGATTATGTTGTTGGCCGCCTGTGCAAAGGCAATGCCACTCTTACCATGTGCACGCGGGCCGTTCCTAACCGATTTAGCGGGACGTTGCTCGTTCCACCTATCAGAGCCATGGCTTCTGATTTCTCCTTTTCCTAGCTTGCCCTTATAGCTGCGCATCGAATGGGGAAACTTAGTGGCTACGTTATGCATTGACCAACTGCGACGTAGCAACAGAACTAGACGTCCAGGGGCTGGAAGAAGAAAATCTCTCAAGGTAAACGCGGCTCGGACCTTTCGAGATTGACCGATACTAACCTCAAGAGACACTCGCATCACAGCATCCCGCGGAGTCGATTGTCGCCGACGTGCTGTCGCAGCACATAGCGGCAAGAGTTTGCAGTCACACAATGATGGAGCTCTTATCTACAAGTCTTCCGTGAGATTGTACGTACCATAGCCTAGAGATTGCCTTCACGACCTGTTACCTTATAAAAGCTATCCCCGATGTTCAAGCAAAACAACGCCAGTCCAGCTATCCCCTCAGGCAACAAACACGCGTCTCTATAGAGCGTAATTTCCACGACACGTTCCTGACTAAGGGTCAAGCTGCGCGGCTCGGCAGCAAGTTAAGCGACAGCTACGCGGCCCTATTACCTAGTGGGAGGCGGCCTCTTCGTTACTATTGCTGTCAACGGCATATCAAAACTCTTACGGCCGCTAATCCATCTCATAGCCTCACATTGGGGTCTGAAAACAAGGGTACAAACCTATAGAGTCTGTGCACGGACAGGCATCTTGCTTGACCGCCATGAATCACAGCGCTACCGCCTGTGAGCACATCCGGCCGACCAGCATATGGGCGGCCTTCACACTTTTGGTAGGGCTGCAAGTAAGGCCTCCCATATGCTGGTCGGGCATGCCGTCGTGACCATCAACCCCACGAAAGACTGGATCGACGGTAGATCATAAACACATCAACTGACGGCTTGTAGCCGACTGCTTTACTCTCCTCGTTCGAGAAAAGCTGGAGACCGCAACTCTTGCATCACTTACCACAAAACTTCTAGGATCCCGGCCTGTCACTTCAGTTCATAGTTTCAGCTCCGCGATATTAGCCACGATGCTCAATTAGGATGGCAAGGTGCGGCTCCACTGATGCGCCACCAGGGTAAGCGAGAGATCTGGACCACAGATCTGATGATCCCCACACAGTCCACGTCTGCGAGGCTGGATGTAGCATGGCGAGCTTGCAGTCTATCCCTCCAGGGACGAGGCTGCAGGCCTATACAGGGTACGCAGAGCCATCTTTGGTGGAGCCTTCATTCGGTGCATCCGAGTCTGAATCGACCTCTTTTGGTATCAATAAATCGCAACAATCCATTCGAGTTCATGGGTGAAAAAGTACAAGTACGCTGGAGTTACTCTGAATTCTTTCATCACCAAAGCCACTCTTGCCTGTCTCTCCCTCACAGAACTCAATACAATTGTTTCTTCTAGTACCCATCCTGTCAAGCCGCAATGAAGACCAGCTTTGCCGTTCTTTCCTCCCTCCTGGCATTGCAGCCGGTTGCTGCATTTCGCTATGATCAGCCTGTTTGCCAGACGCAAATGGCCTCAACCCAAGGCAGAGTCAAGACAACATACACCACCAAGACGTGAGTCAGTCGAAGGCTGTAAAGCTTGTAATGAAACTGACATTGTCACAGTGTCACTGTCAACGTCCCTGTGAAGGTCACTAGCCGCCTTCTTGTGACAACCACACCAAGCACAACCTTGATTGTCTCTGCGACAAGCACGGCTACCTTTACAGCAAGTCAAGACACGGACACATTTACCACAACCGTCACACAAACCGCGACAAACACTGTCGACACGACCACAACTGTTTCTTCCACAGCTACAGTCACAACCGCCTCGACTACTACAGCGACGGTCACAGTCAGCACGGGTCCCTACTTTATCCCTCTCGCAAGCTCTCCTGCGTACATTGCCGCAGCTGGTTCTGCCGCACGTCGTGAGGTTCCACTTGCATTCACATCTAACCGCCCTGCTGTAGCGCGTGGTGCTCCTATCTGCTCCGTCGGTGGAACCACCAAGAACCCTACGAAAGCGCCAAAACTGTACCCGGCTAGTGTCAACTGTGTTGTAGTCAAGCAGAAAGTCAACTTTGTGAAGTCGACCATCACGAAGACCAAGACTGTGGCCGCACGCACGTCTACAGTCTCGCAAACAACCACGCTTGTCTCGACATTAACCGTCCCTCAATCCCCTGCAAGCACTACATTGACCGAGACGGTTTCCACGACTGCAGTCACTACCAACACCATCTCCACCACCACAACCGCGACCGAGACGGTTTCCACCATCGTAGCCGCACCGACACCTTCCACCTACTTTCCCATGTGCCAGGACAACAACATCAAGTCGCGCGCCGGTGCCAAGTCTTTCGTTTCCGTCTATAGCTTCGCCAGTGTCGCATCTGGCACTGCTGCTACCGCAGAGGCGTGTTGCCAGAATTGTGCTCTTAACTCAGCTTGCTCCTCTTTCGCTTTCTTCTCGGGCGGCGCGTGCTACCAAATCACAAGCGGCGCTTCATGCAGCGCAAACCCACCGCCGTTCGTTTCCAGCTCTCAGGCTATCAACACTGGTTCGGACGGATATGTCGTTGGTAACGGTAACTGTGGGCAGATTAGTGTGACGGGTACGTTGTAAGAGGTAGATAGTTGTATCATGAGTGTGCTGATACTTCATAATTTTTAATGCTATTGAACACCACGCTATCGGATCTTATGCTTGTGGTTCAAGGAAGAAGTGCCGTCAGTTTAACCATTTACACTAAGTAACCATTACTACGCCAGGGTAGAGTATGACCTCCATCTACAGTGTCAAAGGCTCCATTACAGGATGTCCAGCCTCCGCGTTCTCGAATTCTCGGTTGATGACCCGTCGTTTCTCTTCACTTCTGACTCTGAGCATGACAGGCATGTGCTCGCCAGGATTTCCCGGCATCTCTCCAGGATAGTCTCTTGAATCTAAAGGAAGCTTTGCATTCGGCGCTGGTACGATCTCAAATGCCCACACCAATCGCATAATGGCAATTGCTAGCGAGCGTTCTGCAACATGGTAGCCCGGGCAAACCCGTCGGCCTGATCCGAAAGCGAAGTGATCCCGATCTTTGACGTTGGCTGAATTCTTGCTCTGCTCGCTCGTCGTCAAATCTCCTTCATAGCGTTCTGGCCAGAAACGCTCAGGGTCAACATGTCGGTTGGGGTCATGGCCAATGGCCCAAGCATTGAGGTGGATGCGAGATCCTACAGGGAGACGTATGCCATGGTGGGTGAGCTCTTGAGTCGTGATATGAGGGTGGCCTAGTGCAACGGGTGGGCGCCATCGCCAAAGCTCTTTCATCAGGTAGCGGACATATGGAATGCTTTCCAGATCTTCGTACATTGGCAGGCGATCTGCAACTCCAACAACTGCCTCAATCTCTTTGCACGCCTTTTCCTGCACATCCGGGAACCGCATCATCGCTTCCAGGAACGACCAGGATGACATCTTGGAAGTATCTGCGGCGCCGATGATGAGCATGAGGGCAAGGTATGCAGCCTCAGAACGGTCCTCAAATCCCATACTCTTTTCATCTTGCAAGGCTCGAGACAGAAAAGAATCATTCACGGTACCTGCCTCGATCGCTTTCTCGACCCGCCGCATGCGCTCGTCGCACCACTTCTTGTTATCCTGGAATAGTGCTCTCGCTTTCCTCTCCCACGGTTTGAGGAAAAGAGGAAGGCGATCAAGTGCTGGCAGGATATCGACAAGGTAGGACCCCGGAAGGGTGCCTAAGATCTGCTCGAGCCCACTGCGAAAAATGTATTCAATAGCTGGATCCTGCTCGTCTGGGATGTCCATACCGAACGTCTGGCTCGCAAATGCACTGTATGTGTATCTGCCTATTTCGTTGAACAGTCCGACGCTATTGCCGGCAAGCTTCTCATCGTTGGCAACCTGCTTGAGGAATTTGGCTGTCTCGAAATGTAGATACTCGATACCCGCATCCGCACGAGGAACGCTCGTCATGCCTTGCAGAATGACCTTTCTCTGTTGTTTCCACCGGGGATGACTGGCATTCAGCAACAACACATTCTTCTGGTCGCAGATCTGTTCGTTGCTGACGATCCAGCGAGGGCGTTCTGATGACGACGAGGAAGCTTTGTCGAATATTGCTTTGACGGCTTCATCACTGTTGATGAAATACTGTGTGAATGGGCCAACTTTGACACGGACAATCTCACCGTATTTCTGAGCGTAGGATCCAAACAGAAGATGCTGCGAACCTGTCTTGGTTGAACCGAGGACATCGAGTGCGTTGCCGATGAAAGGCAGGCCTGGAGGTTTGGGTGGTAGTGGCAACTTGCCTCTATCTTGGAACCATTGCCGGAATTTGAGAAGGAGATAAAATAGGGATCCGCCTAGAAGCGTTATGAAAGGTAGCCCGGTGGTAGTCATACTGGTACTGTCGTTGACAATCGAGTAGCTTCATCGCGATTGTAGGTCCTTTTGATGGTAACCGCGTCGTACAAGACGAATTACGTTGTACGATATCTTACACCGGACCCCGCAAGATCAACGTCCGCTCTCTAGCTTGTTTGTATAGAAGCACTAGAAGGAGCCGGCTGATTCGTTGCTGGTAGGCTGTCTCGGATGATCAAGCTCTTCACCATCCGGAAGAGGCTTTTCATTTGCGCCAATCAAAAGCTTGCTTATTCGCTTCGGACACAATTTTATACACCGAATATACGCTATGAGAATACTATCCGTAGTTGTGGTTCGCTCTCGAACAAAGATATGTGACAGCGGCTTGCCGAGGATCTGCGGAGTCGCGCTTCTCGGGGCCCGCTTTGCTACTCCACAGTCAACGCTTGACGCTCGTGTTGTTGTACAACGCTCATGGCAATGGTTGTGTACGCGTTAAGCAGTCGGGAGATCGTCTGGCTGTTTTTTTTTTTTGGGAAGATGACAACAAACAGGAATTTCCATTAAATGCCACTAGAAACGTCGCTTCAAAGCTTGTAGATACACTGACACCGATTCAACATTCTACTTGAGTCGCTCGTAGACATGCAGATGATATCTTAAGGGTACTGTTCTGATCTTACCCAGGTCGCTGTTGATAGCCTCCACCTTGTTAGCCACTTCGACAACGCTGATGGTAGCAACTTACAACCTAGCTCCACGCAAACACCTGCATTGAATCCCACAGAGCCTGTCGACTGTTTCGCATGATGAACCCTCTTGAGGTATCGCGCTGGGGTATTATTAGCTTCCCAGCCTCGCAAACATGCGCGCTTAGAAGGCGCAGACCTGCCAGCCTCGTGGGATTGTATTGTCGCCTGGACCAAGCCTAAAGAGGGTTAGCGCTAAGCAATCACCCCATATCATACCCAGCCTGACGTCCCCTTACATATCCTTGGAAACGTATAAGTACTGCAGTATTGACGCTGTACTTTAGGTCAAATTGGTCTGGTCATATCGAACGATGTCGTCGTCTCAAGGCGCCACACAGAAGTCGAAGACTGCATACGCCTATCCTGGTCTAGGGCTTCCACTTCGCGAGAGTGGAGAACTCTCTGATCGTTCCTTTCCCATTGGAGCACATTCAGCATGTAGAGGCGCCGCTAGTGAGGTGGTGCCGGTCCGCGAGCTCGCGATGATGAGCATCATGGAGACCTTGACAGACAAGCCCGATTGGTATAAGAAGGTTTTTGACGAGGAGATTATTGCGAGATGGCGCAAGGAAGCTCTAGCGATTCCAAACCAGCACTGGTGGGAGCTTGCGAAGAAGTTCAAACAGCAGAGCTGGAATGATGACGGCGAGTTGGAGATCTCCGATTATGAGAGTTATTCGGGCGAGATCACAAAAGGCATCATGTCGGGCGGCACCTTTGACTGTGTAGGTCTGTTATTTGTAGTGTTTCAGCTATGCTAACAATATTCGAAGTGTATCCACGAACTTCGCAACAAGGCTAGGTACCTCGAGAAGACGGGTATTGTACCCACTTTGGATGCTTATGCCTCGATTGCCAAAGCAGACAATTTCGTATCAGAGGACTTGCACGCTAAGCTGCTTGACGCGTTTCACACTCTCAAGAAAGACCAAGCTAAAGAACCAGATTGGCATCCAAATTCTAAGGAAATGGTGCAAAATCTCGTCCACCCTTCAAATTACCCGCTAGTCTACCAACGTAGCAAGGTTTTCAAAGAGGAGGTGGTAGGCGTAAAGGACGCCATTTCCAAGTGGGCAGGGAAAGGCGACGTGATTCCAGGCGAAGAAGAGTGGAAGCCTACCGAGGACGAGCGCCGCAGATACAAGCCGCGTTCGGGTGAGGTGCCTCCAGACTACTGGTCAGTAAAGTACCAGTGGTTACCCTCTAATGTTGCTTTCCAAGACGATGGCACCGTACGCTTCACTAGCTACATCAACAACCTACACCCGGAGCGTTACCCAGACATCTACCGCAGCATCGAAGAACTTGTCGAGGCCTCCTTGCCAATGTGGGATCAATGCTTAACATCAATTGTTGGATATCACGATCGAGAAGGCGTTGGAAGGACTGAGGGGAGATTTGGTGTGCCGGATAAGCCTTTGTAAGTGAGGATAGAATCGGGATCTCGTGCGTTGGAGAAGGTGGTAATCACTGACTTGCTACAGCGACTACAGCGACGACAATGGGAAAAACTGGATTCCAAGCGACTTCAAAGAGTGCGCAGACGCTGATGTTAGCAAGAAAGACTTGGAGGACATAGGATGGTGTGATTCGATGGAAGGAGATTTTGATGGCTGGGAAGACGAGTTGGCACGATACAAGTGGCAGATTCTGCGCAAACCAGTCATCCCGGAGCCACCCGTCCAAGACATCGACTACGCGCCACAAGCAGGGAAGCGTCTAGTGGACAGGTTCCGGGAGTCTGGTCTCCAGGTGATTGTCAAAATTGCATCGATCGAGCTGACGCCAGAGAAACCGCATTTTCCTCAAGGCAGCTGGCATGTCGAGGGCCAGATGAACGAGCACATCTGTGCCACAGCCCTCTACTATCTCGACAGTGAGAACATCACACCCAGCACCTTGTCCTTTCGAGTGCAGACCCCAGCCAACATGATCGAAGACAATGTTTGGGACGTCGGTCAGGACGCGTACCGCTGGATGGAGTCATTCTACGGAACAAGTTTGGGCGATTGGGGCTCACCTCACTTACAGAACTACGGGTTCGTGGAGACGCGCGAGAAGCGCCTGCTGGCTTTCCCCAACGTCTTGTAAGTTAACCCGGTGCTTCTTCCTTAACTGACCTCCCATTAACGTCGGTACAGTCAGCATCGCGTCTCGCCTTTCGAACTGGTCGATAAAACCAAGCCAGGCCATCGCCGCTTCATCGCCCTCTGGCTTGTAGACCCTCACAGACGCATCATCTCGACGGCGAACGTGCCACCCCAACAGTTGTCATGGTGGGCTGATAGTATTCTCGGATACACCGACGAGGCGCGCAAGGAGGCTTTGTCCAAGTTGCCGCCCGAGTTTGTCGATATGCTGCGGGAGAGGGGCGCCGTGTCGCGAATGGCGGACGAAGAACCCAAACTGCCAGAGGAACTCATGGATATGGTTAGGGAGTATTTGAACGCTGATGCCAATGCATTGCTCATGAGCAGAGCGGAAGCCGAAGAGCATCGCGCTGGGTTGATGAAGGAGAGGGGTGCTTTCAAACAAGCGGCTTCAAAGTCGTGGCAAGAGACAGTTTACACTTTCTGTGAACACTGAATGGGTTGTGCATTTCAGACAGTCACTTCTGGGCAAATTAACTGAGAGTTGTCTTCGGTCTTGCTGCGATGTATCAGAGTCAGGCTGGGTTGAGCGTATCTACTGTTGTGGTATCTACAGAGATATTTGCAGGAGCTTCATACAAATGACTGTATAACGAAGCAAGACACCAACCTGTGACACGTGTTCCAAGCCCGCTATTTCTTTAATCATCACAAAGCAACACTCGAAGAAAGATGCAGTCCGCCCTACAAAACATTGCCCCACTTCTTAACCCGAATCCGGCATAGCCCCTCTACAACGTCATTCTCTCACCTCCCGCAACGTGACCAGGCGTCAACACAACACAACAACAGCTCTTACACGCCGTGAGACAACAAGCTTTAAACGAAAGAATTCACAGAGATCTACCGGGCGTTTGAAGAAGTCGCTGTGACGTCGGATCAAGTCTGATCAGTGCGACGACGGTACAAGGCGCGCTTGCGGTGGAAGAAGAATCGATCTGTCGAGGCAGTACTTGGACTACGATAAGCGCACACACACTGGACCTCGAAGATTATTCTCTGCGATTAATATTGAACGGCTCTGGAACAACATCATCCACACCAACCTAACCTCAAAACCCCAACCAATCCCCACCCATGACCACCCGCCCCTTCCCCGCCATAACCGGCGGCTGCACCTGCGGCAGGGTACGGTACCGACTCCTCACGTCCCCACTCTTCTGCTACGCATGCCACTGCACGTCGTGCCAAAAAAGCACCGGCTCAGCCTTCGCGCTACACCTGAGTATAGAAAGCTACAACATCTCCATCATCTCGGCCTGCAAACCGTCTCTTGTCTCTCTGGCGCCTAACCACTCTTCTCCCTCCCCCTCTTCCTCCACTTCAGACGAGAAGACCTCCGAGAAGACCTCCTCAGACGACAAGGCCTCCCCAGAAAAACCCTCCCAACGCGCACTCTGCCCCCACTGCGGCACCATATTCTGGAGCCACGACAACCCGTGGGGCTACGCAGTGAGCGACGTGCGAATCGGGACGCTAGATTTCCCCAGCATCATGGAACCCGATGTGCATTCTTTCATCGGCAGTAAACTGGGCTGGGTGGGGTTGCCGCCGGGCGCTAAGACGACGCAGGGGTATTTTGAGTACGAGAAGTTGTGGCCGAAGAGTAGTTTGCGGAGGTTGGAGGTGTGTTTGGAGAGGTTTGAGGAGGCGAAGAGGGGGGTTGTTGGGGTTGGTGCTTGGGTGAAG